>VSMD01017906.1:0-40879 GCA_008750895.1 Mirza zaza
TACATTCACAACTTCTTTCTTATCTCTTTTGGAGTGAGAGCCTTTTATCATTTAGTATAATAGATTTATCATGAATCTACACATATTTTAGGTAATGTAAGTGGGACACTGATGAAATCAATGGTGTAAGTATTACTTTGACAAAAGTATCTCTTTCTATATGTTTTCCACTTTTCTCCATAGAATAGCTGTTTTATGATAGTTACATTCTATCAAAAATAAAGTGATATATGATTCACTCATCCTAACTAGACTAATAACTAATAATAATCATTATTGCTACTGATCTATAGCAAATTTTCAACTATTATCAAATACCTAGAATCTCACTTTTCATATATTTTTCTAAAGTAGTTATATGCATAATTATTTGAGATAAAGTATTAGTAAATATTTGAAGTATTTTTCCATTTTATTTACAAATTCTATTAATACTTGTATTTGACTTGCTTTATAAAAATATTTTCAGTCTGAAATAAAATTGGACTTGATTTCTCCATATTTTGGTCATTTCAATTGTTGTTAAATGCAAGCACTTCAGATTATTAAGTTCTATCCAATTGATTGAAGTCCTAATGACTGAGTCAAAATTTTGTTATACAAACATATAAGCATATTCTGTTTTAGTTCTACCACTGGTCATATACTGAGTTGTCATGAAAATGATTTTTAATTATAGGAAATAACTAGCTACTATAGTTATATAATAATTTGCAAATCTCCTAAATATTTCCATTTTATATGGTTTCTTATAATCACATATGGGAATAAATCCTGTAGAACAAAATCTACCCCCCAATCAGAATTAGTACCACTAGAGCCAAACTGAGTAGTCAAATGCATACATGGAAGAATTTCTGTCTAATCTATGATACAACTACTGGAGATACCAGGCACAATTATGCAAACGTCTGTATACATTTGCACACATGCATACCCAATTCTAGAAAAGTCTTAACAAATTGAGATGTTAACCCTGTAGTATTGCACTTTAAAACATGTATTATGTCTAATATATATATATATATATATATATAAAAATGTATCAGTCTGGATTATTTCAATTGAAGAAACAAAAAACCCTACTCAAACTAGTTTAAGTGCAAAAACAAAAGGATTTTAAAAGGAAAAAAAATCCTTTTGTTAATGTTAATATCAGCTATAGTTGGTCTAGGTAGGAGGCCAAGTAATGCTGTCTCTTTCTCATCATTCTTTGTGCTTTCCTTTCATTGACTTGATTCTCAAAAGCAGACCTCTCTTATGGGGATCTAAAGGATGGCCCTAGCACCCTGAGGATTGCATCCTGCTGTCTTACTAGCATATATAGAATATGTTTTCCACATATGCTCTAAGACTGGCTCTCCTTGAGCCAGGGGCCCAATCTTAAACCAATCATGGTGATTATTAGTTTGACTAAATAGCCCTGGGACATATGCCTCCTTCCAGAGTTGAAACATAGGGTTGTTTCCATGCAAATTACATGAATAAGACAAAGAGAAGCATGTTTCCCAAAGAGACATTTTTAGAGCCATTACAAGATGGCAGAAGTATAGATGTTGAATAAGAATTACAGTCCAGCTTGTCAACATGTAGATATACACTTTTATCTTGTAATTTAATTTTGTAAAATGCCAGTGACTAATATCATGTACCTATTCCAGAAACTGAAAGTGATCATGTCCTCAGTGCAAAGTTTTATCCTGTTACTGTATCCTGGTCTAAGTCAAGAAACTTTAAACGAAGTTCCTAAATTTATGCCTGGTTCAGAGGCAGCTCCTCAAGACTCAGAACCATGGCTAAATAACAAATTGTCCACCACCCAACCGTATTCTGATTCAGAATAAATACAGTAACACATTATATTTGCAAAAAAAAAAAAAAAAAGAACATGTAGGAACAGCATAGAAGGGTCATGTGTCTGTATGTATCAGTCATACCCTTTGAGAAAGGAAGACCAAGCAAAGACTCTGAGCTCTGTAGGTGGGATGAATTGTTTTGGACAGGTGAGATAGCTTTCCTTAATTCCTTTTTCTTGAAAGACTTTCCTTGTCCATTGTATTCTGTGGTTTGTCCAAATAGACAAATATTGTCCTGCTGATGCATATACTGCTATAGAAGCTAACTTCATTTTAGTATAGGTTTGGTCACCTGAAGATTTCTATTTCTAATTGAGAAATTAAAAGTCTCTGTTTTCTAGGCTTAAGGTTTCATCAGCTATAAAACTCACTTTAAATACTTTTAGGCTTTCTTTTTACTATTAGTTTTGCAATTCCATGGGCTACTGACCAATGTCAGAGAGACTATAACCTGGAAGAGTGGGTGGAGGAATTCTGTCATTTCGCATCAGTAATGTGATCATCTTCCTTGTCTTCAGTTCAACAGCTTCCATCTTGGAATGTGACGCAGGATCAATTCAAAGCATTCACTTGAGAGGTGAAAGTAGATATAATCTGTCACTCATTTTAGAATCCATACAAATGCTAGTTCTTTAATTAATACAGCAGAAAGAATTCCAAGATCCTAATGTTGTTCCATATTCCCCGTTTCCCAATACTTTCAAATCTTTAAGATTGACTTTCAGTATCCTTTTACTATTGGTCTTACACAGAAATAGTCCTTTTATAAAGCCTGTATTTTGTTTCATTTAACTTTCAGATGGGCTAGTTTTCAGAACATTCTTTCTTATAGAACATTACTATAAGCTGCAGGAGAAAACAAACATACTTGACTATGTTGAGATATTTCTACCAAATCTCCTAATGATCCAACTATTTAAATACATGATCTACTTTCAAGATAAAATAAAATTAAGGTACTATTCACTACCACATAAGAAGGATTGGAAACTTCCAAGACAAGGATGGAGAGATTCATTCTGCCCCATACTCAAATGTTACTCAGCCAATGTCACCTTTTGGGTCCTCTCATTTGCAATAAAACTTTAAGGAACATTTGTCTTTATTAATATTTTGGTTTCAAATCAATAAAGCCATGATTCAAACATATTTAAACAAAAATAGAATTAACTTGTTTACTAAGAATAAAAAGGCCTAGGCAAGGGCTAGCTTTAGGCAAAATGGAATTGAAAGTCATTTATCTTTTCAACTTGTGGCTATGATTTCTTGGAGTTGGTCCATGTTCCAATAGTTCCCCTCAAATCCCGAGATTGGGTCTAGATTAATGTACTCATTATTTTCTTTAGAGAAATAGAATATCTTAATTAGACAAATCCTATATCCATACCCCTAGAGACAGAAGTAAAATAAAACTTCACCCACACCATTATGGACTATGAATAAGGGATGTGTGTTGGGTTTGGATGATGAATGCACAGTGTCCATTTGAGCCTTCTTCTAAATGTATTTCCCTTCCACAGAGGCTGCAAAACTAAATTCTGTATTCCACAAACTCTTTTACTAAGTTTTTGGAAGCAAATAATATGTTGCCAATTATATGTACTTGAGAGAAGCTTAAAAGGAGGAATTCAGGCAGAGGTGATCTCCCTGCTACTTTTTAAAAATTTGTTTTCCCTCAAAAGCAGGGCACATAAATGGCAAGAGCAGTTCTGGTGGCTGAATATAATGTTTCAGCATCTACTCGTTAGCTGTCAAGAAGCTGTTAGAATGCCAGGTGTTACACAGGCCTTCTGATCCATGTGATACTACAGCTTGTCCCAAATTTTATCATCTAACTTCAGTATGTCCAAACTCTCCAACAAATTTTTATTTCTATTCAAATAAGTTTTATTTTCACAAATAATTTGAGATTTACAAAAACATTGCAAAGAAAGTACAGAGAGTTCTCATTACCCCTCCTACACACATACAGATCAAATTCTCCCTATTATTAATATAAGTATGGCATATGTGTTGTAATATATTAGTCAATATTCATGCATTATTATTAACTAAAGTCCATACTTTTTTCAGGTTCTCTCAGTTTTGACCTGATAGGGATTTGTTTTCTCTTTTCTTTTTTCTTAGGCAACACAGGCCATAAAAATTTTTCAGATTTTCCTTATTTCTGATGAACTTTGACTTTTTTTCAGGAGTACCAGTTAAGTATTTGGTAGAATGTCCCTCAACTAGGTTGTGTCTGAAGTTTTTCTCGTGATTAGACCGTGTGGTAATGTGTTTTAGGGAGGAAGATCAAAGATGTAAAGTGCCATCTTCATCACCTCATATCAAGAATACATATAATCAACATGACTTACTACTATTAATGTTGACCTCAATCATCTGGCTGAGATAGTGCCTATTAGGTTTCTCTATAGAATAAATTATTCCCCATTTCTTTCATACTGTACTCTTTGGAAGGAAGCCTCTATGTATATCTCACACTTAATTAAGGGGTAGAGAGTTATGTTCCACCTCATTGATGGCATTATGTATCTATACAAATTATGTGGAATTCTTTTGCATGGGAGATATTTCTCTTCTTCTCTTTTTAAATAATTTATTCAATAATTTATTTATATCAATATGGGCTGATAGATTTGATACTTTGGGTTACAATCCCAAAACTACTTATTGATTTTGTTGCTCAAATTATCTAGCTTTGGCCTTTGAAAGCTCTTTCCTTTGGCTCCTGTTTCCTTTAGCATGACCCATCAATGTAGGTTTTTGTTTTTATTTTAGAATATTTATTTTTCAGCATTTTCTTATTTTCTGGCCTTATAGATTCTCCAGGCCCATTTGTACATTTTTCTGCCAAATTCTAGAATCAGTCATTTCTCTAACAAGCCCTGGTTCCTTATATTGGAGAATAAGTGGTTTTAGAAACCAATATCTGGGCACCCAGTGTGCTTACTGGTAGTGGGGTATTGATGCATCTAGGACATCTGAGCTTAAAGATAAAGGAATTATGTGTGTATATACTAACTCTTTCATATATCCATATCTATAAATATTTCTCTATATAACATCTGTATTAATATTAAGCTAACCATGAGTTCAAACTGATATCTCCAATTCTAGTCTATTACCACATGGATCATTTCAGTGTGCTCCAAAGTGGTAAAAATCACATGCTGGTATTTAAAAACCCAAGATAATTCTGGCCAGGTTCTAACTACCATGCTTTGATTCACAGAGACCTTGGAGAGTGATTATCTGATGGGCATCTTCAAAAGCTGTAATACTTGTAAAATTTTTAAAAAGACAGTTTTATTTGTAAAGTCTCTAGGTCTGAAGAAGAGAAACCTAACTTTAGTCACTTTTATGGAGAGATGGAGAATCACTTCTGTACCCAGTTCTCAGCATGGCAAATTTACAACCCAGAATTCTTCAATAAAGAAGAAATCAGTAAGCAAATGAGCAAGGTCCACAGATGATGCCACAAGAAAAATTACTATAAATATTCCTCTTGGATTTCAGTAAATGGATCTCAAGCAATTTAGCTGAATAATGATACACTGAGGAAAAAGTAAGCTGAAATTTCAGAGACATAGACATATTCTTTCAGTTCATATTAACCAGAAGGACTCCAAACATGACTGTGCTTCGATAATGAGAACATAAAATTATGAGGGTTAAATGACAGGCTGTGTTCTGAACTAAAACCGTATCCCAGAAGTTGTAATAAGAATATTCCTTGTGGGCATTTCCCCAGTTCTTGAATATATTAATATATTTACATAAAGCATACAGGGCAACTGGAAGAATCCCATATTTGCTCTCTTAACTTTGAAGTAAGGTCTTTTGTATCAAGATCCAAGCATAAACCTCTGTGAATGAAAGAAACTCTTATCAAATAGTTAAACCAAAAGCAACAGTGGACTACTAGAAGAATTATGGAGAGAAAAGTATAAAAAGACTATTGAAAGATTCAGGGCTGGCAATTTCTATCATATTCACTCTGTTTATACAACTGATTGTTCTGTGCAAGAATACTTTAGGGCTTAGCAGATGACGGGGCATCATGATAAACTTGATAAAAAAATAGTGTAAAAATTATAACTCCAAATGTAATTGGGTTTCTACATACTAAAGGAAATTAACATAAATCCTGGTACTTGATATGCAGCAATTTGGAGAAAAGAAATGGGTTGGGGGGAGTGAAGAGAGAGAGAGAGAGAGAACAATAAAAACACCTTTTATCTGGCCAGGAGAGCAGGATAGTTTGGGTGTATCACTTCTCAGCTTTTGTCAGCTCTCTGGGTCTTGAAACAATTTCTTCTACTGGAGTCCTGACCTCTCATTGGATTACTTCATAGATTTCATGATTGATTGAATTGAATTGTTGTTGATTTTGCAACCAGCAATAGGATGTTACAGACAGAAAAACAAAATGGATCCTACAGGCTTGTTAAGACAAATATATTCTAGAAGGTGGAAGATAATTCTTGCAAAATTTCGGGATCATGAAACATTGGTAAAATTTGGGTGAGTACAGAGGTTTTATGATTTCTCTCTCAAATTGAAAATCAAAGTAATGCCCTTTTCCTATTCTAACACTGACAAAGAGATAAGATTCCAGCATGTTTCAGTTACACAAATATAAAGCCTAACTCCAGAAGTGAAAAGATTGCATTTTGGTGGTAACATGTGCTGCAAATGATTGCTTTCCTCATACCCATTACCAAGTGAAACACATATCTGCCAGCATTTCAATGGGCTTAAATCAAAAGAGTTTCTCTGGCATTTTCAGTTTGCAACTCTTAATACTTAGACCTTATTTCCTAACAGAGGCAATAGAGATAGAATTTGTGCTGCAAATATGTTAAACTCTTTTTAAGGTAGTCAGAAGATAGGCCCTTAGAGTTGTAGTAGAGCAAAGCTATGCCCTTTGTCTCAGTTTGGGCTGCTGTAACAAAAATACCACAGACTGGCTGGTTTAAACAACAATTTGTTTCTTAAAGTTGCTAAACACTGGGAAGTCCAAGATCAAGGTAACACATACTTTGATTCTTGGTGAGGGCTCCCTTCCCAGTTTGCAGAGGAACACCTTCTTTTTATATCCTCATATGTCAAAGAAAGAAAGAGGATGCATGATCGCTGATATCTCTTGTTATAAAGGCACTTATCTTCCCAAAGGATTAGTTTACCTCCCAAAGGCCCCATCTCCAGATATTATCTCATTGAGGGTTAGAGTTTCAACATATGAATTCATTGGGGGCGGGGCAGGCATAAACATTCAGTTTATAACACTCTTTGGCTAATAACTATTTTCTCCTTTTCTTCCTTCCTACTAGACCCTGGAAGAAACTGAATATTGGAGGGTAGTTCACCAAGTAATTATGCTCATTGTTGACAAGATGACCATTGACACACAAAGCCATGAAATGGTTATGCACTGAAGTACCACATGATGAAGTAGAAGTGATATAGAAGGGATGGAGTTTATGATACTCCTGAGGAATATGAAAGTGACATAGTCACTACACTCCTAATGTACCTCCCCTAATAAATTTGCTTGTCTCTTCCAATCTCTTAAGCCCATACCAGTAACTTCATGGGGAGTTTTCCATGCCCAATAGAGTGTGAGAACCTGTAATATACAAGTGCCAGAAGAAATCTGATGACTATCATTACAACCCCACAGGAAAAATTCTGTCTGGAAGACAAATCTCCTCAATGGCCAGAGTATCTTGTAGTCCACTTTACTTGGAAATAAAATCTTCAAGAGATATGGAAGCACACTGATTCATTGGCTATAATTAACAGTTTGATTAAGTGAGCCAAAATTTGGAAGGATAATATAATAAGTATGATGACATACTTAGCTACTTTATAGTCAACTATGGTGGCAGTTCTACTAAGCATTCATTGCTTAGTCACCAGCCTTGTTCCAGTTGAGAGGATTTGTAGTTATGTAACATTCTGATCCCTGAATCACAAGAATAGTGTGTACCCTGGACTCGACTGTATTAAGAAAGTCCTGACTTGGGCTCAGAGAGATCTTGTATCACAGTTCTACTTCTCCCTCCTCCATAGCTATTGATCCCAAGAGCATTCCCTAATAAATAACCTGCATGCTAAATTCTGTCTGTCCTCTTGACTCCAGCTCCTCCAGCCTTAACATTGATTTTATAAGCACTTATTTTCTAGTACGAAACATACTTCTGCTTAAAATATTCCTGGTGTTTCCTTTTTTTTACGTAAGCAACTAAATAACACAGGAATAGTTTTCTCCAGAGGAAAATTGAGTTGTTGCCATGAGAGAAAAAAAAAAAAAAAAGAGGATTAGATACTGGATGAAAAATGCAATTCAAATCAGAAATAAAATATATCTGTTTTGATAGTACTTAAGTGTGGTGTGATGTCTTATTAGTGAGAAAAACTCACACTTACATTTGTCATCACCTTTTCTGATTAGATAAAACAGACAGTCACTTTGGAATGCTTTCTATATAGTCTGGAAAAAAAATAACTTGAGTAGCTGGTAGACAATCATTGGTTTGGGTAAAGGGTACACCAAGAGAATGTCTTAAGAATGAATGTGGATCTTTATATTCTTGAATTAATATAGTTTTCCCTCCCCCCTCGCCTCCCCCCCCACCCGGGAATGGATGGATAATTCACATACAAGACAAGGAGTTTCCTAGGAATAAATGATAATATACACTGATTCTTCCATTTGAAAGTTTAACTGTATTATTAATGTCCCAGATGAATCAAAATAACCCAGTTCAAGAGAAAGGCTCCTAATTTGCTCCAAAATAAATTCAAAACAACAAGGCAAAGTGTATAATATATACACTGTATACACACACACATACACACACAAATAGGTGTGAGTGGGTATACATTATATAAATAATGTGGGATGGACAGGCAGTTTTTATTTATTCTGTAGCCTATAATCAATAGGCTACCATTTCATCATGAATATAAAAGGTATGCAGAAGAATTTAACTTTTGCTCAATACATAAGATGAATGAAAAGTAATATACACTCCATATATTGAAGAAATTTACTATGTTTTCATTGATTTTCTTTTTAATATTCAAATTGTGGCATGTAGACAGTGATCAAGTTATTTGTCAGTACTATAACAGAAAGAATGTCCTGAAAAAAACACAAAACTATTTTCTGTCTCTTTAAAACATCCCCCACTCCTTTTTGAGAACTAAAACCTGTATCCCTACTTCAAGCCAGTGGTTGGGAAGGGCAGGGTAATGTCTTTTGTTCTTTGTGCTACAAGAGATGGCTCAGTGGAACTGAGACCCAAGTGCCAGGAGGTCCAAGTGGTCTTCCAGGATTGTCTTTAGGGGAGATGGAACCCATCAGAATCATCAGCCCAACTGTAGTTTAACAGCAATTGTCTGAAGCTGAATAGCCTCCCTTTAAAAACTCTGTATTTTTGCTTATTATTAGGATGGTGGAATTTTTGACAGGAGTCTCCAACCTCCTCGTTTGCTGGCAAATTAATAAACTTCTCTTTCCTTCTCCTCAAACCACTTGTCCTCCTTCTGATGTAGCCTCAGGGACAAGTGCTGAAATTCAGTAGCAGTACATGTGAATAAAAACAGGAGGTAGCCTGACTTTAGTACTACCTGTTTTACTTTGGATTACATAAACCAAAATTGGTTGCAGAATATTGAAGATTTTCATACCGTAAATGATCTGAGATTTTATTAACACTGTATAAAATAAAACTAAATTTAAAATTCAAAAAAAAAATCAAATAATGATTGTACATATGTATTTACTATTAAGTGAATGAATTATTCCCTGAGCAGAATCCTCAACTCCATTATTTCAGTGTTCTTTCAATCTCATCAAAATTCTCAATGCTGATCTCCAGATGCAAGCACTGCAGGAAATAATCACACAGTCAAATAATTGGTGCCACTGTGAATTTACGTTTGCCAGCCTCAACTGAGCCCTTGATGTTGTTTCTTCTAGTTCTATTTTCCTGTCTCCACAGGGTCTATTCTAAAACATCCTTCACTCTTTCCAAAACTCTCAATTCTCCTTTTCTGATGACAATCCTGTCTCCTGTTCTTATTGCAAATGAGTTGAAAGCTCCCTGTATTTACAAAAGTATGATTCCTAGACACATGGATGTCCTGTTACATAGAAAATACTGTCTCTCATGCTATATTCTCCCACTCTAAATATTCTTCCTTTCCTTTCTTTCAAGGATCTTCTCTTTCTGAACTATCTCCATTTTTTAGTTTCTGTAGACTCTCCCTCTCTACCATCTACATTAACTTCTAAAGGTGTGTCTTTCACTTTAAATAGAGAATAAAACAATTTTTTTCTTGAGACCCTCCCACCTACTTTCAGCCATTGTCCCCTTTAGAAGTTCCCTGCAGTTGGTAATGACTTGGTAATGCTGACTTGGTAATGATCTACCCTTATCCCCCTTCAAGGAAAGATTTGTTTTCTCCACTTCTGGGAGAGCTGTCAGCAGATAGCCTTCAGCTATGGCCTCATTAGGAATTCCCTTAGCTGCAAAAGAGTCTTCTCACTCCAAGTTTACAACCTTTCTGGAGTTGTAACATCCCATGTTGATGAAGGCCTGGATGTTTTGGCTCCAAAGTTCCATGTAGGGTTGACTTGGGCTCAGAGAGATCTTGTATCACAGTTCTACTTCTCCCTCCTCCATAGCTATTGATCCCAAGAGCATTCCCTAATAAATAACCTGCACGCTAAATTCTGTCTGTTTCGTGTCTATTTCCCAGAGATTCCAAATTATAAGAGTTGGTGACAGATGTGGCCTGAGATTAACCAATAATATGGGTTTTGGATTTGGATCACTTGTCACCCAGCTGGCACTGGAAGAGAACATAGATACCTCCTCTCACAGGCAATGTTTTAACTGTTAAAATCTCACTGGTGGTGAATTGGGATGGTATGTGAAAGGGAATGTACCAGCTGGTATAATGTATCAGGCTATTGAGAAATAGAAACTATAAAAATGATATTTGATCACTTTTGTGAAATTCTTGAAGCTCTAGAATAATATAAATAAAGGCTGAGAGTATTAACAGAAAATTCAAAGCCACAGGTGAAACAAGAAGGTTTCCTAGCAGTATACACAGAAAGTTTCATCTCCTGCAACATGAGGATGAAAAAACTAAGGGATTATCCAGGACTCTTATCTTTAGCAAAATGTATTTCTGAAAGAGGCTAAACTCACTAAGGCAGATCTTTTTGCTACAAGGATGCCTCCCAGAAACATGTAGAAAACTATGGCCCATGTTAAGTGAAGATAAGATGACAGAATTGCCATGACAGATGGTGCAAGAAGAAATTAAAAGACCCAGGGAATATTCATATTGTAGTGAATGTACTAAGTAAAGCTGAAAACCCACCAAATGCCAATTCCATGAGAAGGCCTACAGTTTAGAAAGTTCACCAGGGCCACCGAGAACACACTGGTAAGAGGGGCATCAGCATCGTTGAGATGTTCACTGGTGCCTGCCATCTGCAAGCCAGGGCTGATGCTGAAATTTTGTTCTTGTTCTTGGCTCTTTGATATCATTGGGATAGTAAGATCTTGAGAAAACAGAGAGTGTGTGGAAGTGTTTAACTGGAAGGAGGCAGGTGGATTCATTTATTGTAATCAGCAGTAAGGTTTGAGTGGCAGCCAAAAGAGCCTAACCCACAAAAAATGAAATATAGTCTCTTTATGGTAAAAACAGATGAGCCACCAGTAAAGGTGGCACTCAACTTGCACCAGGGGAAGAACAAAAGACAGAATATTAGGAAGTTGTAGGTATAGTCATCAATCGTATTACATTCCACATGGTAAATGATTAAAGCTTTGGCTAATGTGTTCTTCATTCTTACCAGGAGAGAAAATCAGAAATGGTTCACAATCATCAAGCACAGATAACTCTACACACTTGTTCTTGGCCAGCGCTATACGAGCTCTTCCATGTTCTGTCCTAACACAGTACAAAGAGATATGGCCCATCTGGATATCCTGCACATCACATTCATGCACTATGGCAGAGACATCATGCTAATTAGACCAGATGATCACCCATAATACATCCCACAGTCAAACTCTTCGTTTTTATCTTCTCTCCTTATTGAACTCAAACTCACTGTGACTTACTGCAATGTGACTTCATCACTTACCACTCTATTAAAAATTATTGTCAGGAATATTACCCATGACTCCTTTGTTAGCAATGCCAGGACATTCAGACCTTACCTAGACCTTTTAAATGTGTCCAAAACAGTTAACTCCTTCATCTTTTTTAAAATGAACTACTAGGAGATATGACCACCCACTGCCTTGGTTTTCCTTCTACTTTTGATTGTTCCCTCTTAGTCTTGTTTTTAGGAAGACTTCTTGTGCTCTTCCTGTGCTATAAGCCTTTGTATACATTAATATTCTCTGTAGCCACTATTTTCTTCCCAATTATACATCTGCTCAGAAGAATCATTTTCATTCCTATGTATTCCAGTAGCATTTACATGTTGATGACTTCCAGCTCTATAGCTCCTTCCCCATATAAAAACCTACCTATCTGCACCTGGGTATCTCGTATGTAGTTCAACTCATCAGGACCACAACTGAACTCAACATCTTCTCCCTCATGCTAGTTGCTCCTCTTTTTGTTTTTCCTTTATCAATTGTATAGAGGACATTTCCTTGCCAGAAATTTCTCAGGCCAGAAAAATGGAGTCGACATTGGCTCCCTGTCTCCATTACTGCCCTATCCCCGTCCACAGAATCACCACTGCTGTCATTTCTACCTCTTAAATATTACTCCGTGAAATTGAAAAATCTTGTCCTTTCCCATTTCTTTTTTCTAATTTAATAAACAATCATCCTTCACTATGTGGTTCTCCTCATTAATGAGCATTAACTTCCTCATTACAATCTGCAAACTTCCACCAGCTTGGTTCTTCTAAAACACACATGAAGAAATGCCATACTCATGCTTAAACCTGGACAGTGACCTCATCTCAGCATAAACATTTCCTGGCTTGGCTCACGGGGCCTTCAAGATCTAGCTCCTATCTTCTTGTCTAGCTGCTTTTACCACTCTCCATTTACAGTCTTTGCATCAGCCATGCTTAAAGACTTTGGGTTTCAGTTCTTTGAATATTATATTTTATCTCATCTACGGGGCTTTGCCAAATGCAGTTTGCTCTGCCTGGAAACACCCTAAATCCAAACTTGCCCTATCTGATTCCTATGCTTTGATCCATTTAGCAGTACTCCAGTTGTCCCTGCTTCCAAGAAGGCTTTTCTTACCAAAGGCAGGTTTCCTTGACAAGTTCTCCCAGGATGATTCATTATTGCAACATCAGAGCATTCTTCACACTTTCTTGAGATTTCTTCTTTGTGTTTCTTTTCCGTTAGATAAAGAGCACCACCTCTAACTTGATGATCATGGTATACTCTGCACCAATCTATATTTGTTAGGTTAATGAATTAATTATATATATGTTATTTCATTTCTCATGTCGGCACGCCCAGCTCTCAATCAAGGTTCTCCTAACTTCTCTATATCATGGCTTCTTCTTTTAAATTAGAACTTTAAAGGCTATAATACCTTTAAAAAGAGCAGTTGCTAACTCTAGTGGCATTATCCTTTGAATACTCCATAAATATTAATAGCATGGAAGATTGTTTAAAGTGATAGCCAAAACCTCCAAAGGAGTGACACTCTGTGGTTATGGTTTCTGGAATACTAGGACAGCAGCTGTAAACCTAAGCATATGCTAACTAAAGATGGACACTTAAGAAGCATTTTAGAATGAACATACTCACTTCTTCTCCACATGCTTTTTTTTTTTTTAGTAGATTCAAATCCAATCTATTATTCTGACAGTCACGGACTTTGTTTTTATTTCCTTGTCCATTTTTCTAGGCAAATATGAATGACTCAAATTTCAGACATAATCTAAATGTTAGGAGAATTAGGGCATTTGCCCATATAAAATAAAACACGGCCTTAGAGTTACAGTGACTTTGCATTTTATTCTTTTGTAAGAAGATTGCACTGCGTCTTCTAGCACTTTTCACAAAGAAACACAGATGTCACTGCCTGACAGCAAACCCAGCTCTGTGGTGACCACAAGTGTCTCTGCAAGTCGCCCCTCCCAACTGACCTAGTTTATCACACCTTCTGAGAAGATAAGCTATTCTTAGGGCACCCAGGTGCACTGATTGAGCAGGTTTTGAAGAGGCCTTTCTATCACAGGTTAGCTTGTGATTAATATGAAATATTGAGTTATTTCATCAAATTTGCTTCATAGAGATTTCTAAAAGGTCTGTTAGGAGTTCTTTTTTTATCCACTCATATCTAGGACATGCTTCCTTATGAATACAGAATTTTGTAAAGTAAACTGAAGAGTGTTATTTACGGTTCTATATTAAGAATTTTTAACATGTTTATTGACAAGAAAACATTTCATGACTTGACTGGGCTAGTTAGAAGTAGACTGGGACTAACTGTACTCATGATATTAAAATAAAATGAGTTTGATTGATTCCTCTTTAACAAAGTGCAAGAGACTCAAGCTGGTCAGAGAGAATTGAGCACATCTCCTCCTCGTCTCCTCCTCCTCCCCTCCCCTGCGCACAGCTGCTACAACTGTGGCAGTTCCCACATTAGTCGGGGTGCCCCAAGGGGTGACTGAGCCAGAGCTTGCAAGAGAGGCTGCTTCCCCTTTGTTAGTCCACCCACAGCACCAAGCCTTCCACAGACATCACACATTCTCACTACTAAGTGAGAGCTAATCAGTGGTTACACATGGTCACCACGTGGCATAAAGGACATTGGAAACTAAGAAGTGGGGAAGAGGTGATAGATAAAAACTTACCCTATTGGGTATGACATACACTTTTCTCATCATGGGCACACTAACAGCCCTGACTTCAGCATTATGCAATTCATCCATGAAACAAGAACATTTGCACCCTCTAGTATTTTGAAATAAAAATTACAAAATAATAAATAAATAAAGATGAATAGAAGGAAAGAAAATAAATTGGATATAGTAAGGGGCTGAAAAACCCAGCTTTATGAGATGTCTACTGTGAATATGGCATTATGTTTTATGTCTCGTGTAAAAAATAATTAACTTCTCACAAAACCTTATGAAGCAGATAGGGTTACACTTATCTTACAAATGAGCTAAGTAAGGTTCCGAGAATTTAAAAGACTTGTCCAAGGTCTCTCATCTACGGAGTGGCAAATCCTAGATTAACATCAGGGCTGCCTCAGTGTTTATAGCATACGTCTTTAAATTTCTTTCATGTACTGTTTCCCCCCTTCGCTCTTGAATACATAAATAAAAGACAATCAGAAACAATGTATTTTGCATTTGTGCAAAAACAATAACTAAAAAAAATACTTTCACAAAATTGGCTCACAGAAGTAATGGCAGGTGGGTTTTTACTGTTGATTTTACTGATTAAGAATTTGAGGCAGGCACACTAATTTTCTCTAGGACTCTCAGAAGTTAAGGTCTATGATGACTGGGCCTCATTGCTTTCCATTTGAAATCCAGCCATTTCTTCTACACCATGCTGCTTAATGCTTATATTTAAATGTCTTTTTAATTACAAAACATTCAGCCTTTCCTTGGCATCAAATATCATCTTGTATGTGTTAAACTCTTCCCAAATTGGAATATGAGCATTTTGGGTAGACGGAAATTGCAGAAGAGGGCATATTTATTTATACATCAACAAATTTTAAAATGTGTAGTCATTTCTGGACACTACATATTTTAGTCGCATCTAGAATACAATCTTGTTTTACTCACATTTTTTAAATTTTCTAAAACATGTCTTGCTCACTGGTGGATGTTGTCACACAATTCAAATTAGTTATGGTGCCAATGACTTTTAAAAGAAAATTATAGTTTAAATCATATACTTTAAAAAATAGACCTTTTAAAAATTGTTAGGTTTTATGGGCTGTTTTAATTATTTTAATCTTGCATTTCAGCATAGAAATCCTCTGCACTGCCAAGTTAAATCTTCAGAAGAAAATGAAGATAATTATCTTTTTACATTACATGAAAATTAATGATATCATCAACACTTATAAGTACTTTCAAGAAGTTAACCCATTGCAGTGTCTTAATTTGAAGTAAAAGGCTACTCAAACATTTGCCTATGAGTACATAATTAGAATTAAAGTGAGGTTTTTTTCTTTATGTTACATGCTTATATAAGGCATTCCAAAGGAGAAATAACGTGAATTAATACCTAAAATTCATGAACTAAACAGATTTTACTATCTCTGTTCAAGTTTCCCACCTCAAACAGAATAAATTAAATTTCAGTATTTAGGTGAATAAACAATAGACACACATATGACAAACATATTTTCTCAACAAGAAAGTAAGGGTAGGACAAAGTGTTCCACAGAGAATCTGGGAGTCTAGTACTTATATTGCCATTATTGCTGCTTGCTTACTGTCTTTGAATGCCTGCTATGCAGCAGATACTGTCGTGTATACTTTTACTAATTTTCTCTAATATTTCATCGCTATTTCAAATTTGGTATTATTATATCTACTTATACATGAGCAATAGACTCATATATAAAGTCTAAATATATAGAGACTAAAATGTGTCAAATACCTTGTTTGAGATGACATAGCATAGTAAGATGTGACTGGAGATTCATTTCTGGGCTTATTTGGCTCAAAAATTATCTTTTTCCTCTAGATTATAATTCCAGCATAAATCATGAAATTGTCAAAATTAAACTTTATTCTCCATATTGTGGCATTTTCCTACTTTTTTTTACTGTGTTTTTTGGTGGTCCCTTCAGGCAGAATTGAATTCAAGAAAGAAATGTATCTTATCATGAAGCTTAGAGAACTTAATGTGTTTCTTCTTCCAGTGGTATTCCATAAAACAAAGAAACAACAGCAACAAAAACACAGGAACAGAAGAAACTGGAACAAGAAAACCATATATTGTACAGTTTTCGAAGCATAAGTAAAGAAGGTTATTTTGGAGGTTTGATTTTCTAGCATCAAACTCCACCTTTACACCTTGTTCATTCTTTAAAGAGTGATTATTCTCTTTCCATCAAATGCTGTCCATGCATATTTTGTTCAGGGTTGGAATTTGCTTAACAAGCTACAGGCTGGTGTCTGAGGACACCAATGCCCTGTAGTCCATTTCACCTAAGTGGGCTGTACGTCTCCTGCAGCCAGATCTCTGCTGCTAATGTAGTAGCTCAGCTGGCATCGCCACACATACCTAAGAGAAGGGCAGCAGTGGGGGGTTGGATTCTGGAAGTTTAGGGAAGAATTAATAATGTTGCTTAATATTTTACTTTGCTTTTAATATTATTTTGTTTGTTTGTTTTTCCTGTTCTGATTGGCTTTGGTTTTAAAACTTATTAAGCACATTGGCAGAGTTTATTTTTTGGAAGCTTCTAGTTTTTCTCTTCCCTATGCTCAAGATCTTTGGCTTCATTCACACATTCTGAACCCTATACTTAACTAAGTCTCTCTTCAAGTTTAGAAGAGATGGCAAATGGATTAATTAATATACCTATAAAAGATGGAAAAATGACAGCAGTAGCATTTCGATATTTAACTTCTCTGCGGCTATCGTCTGTATGGTCTTGATACTATCATCTTGATACTATCATCTTGATACTATCGTCTATAATACCTCCCTCTTTTAAACTTGAATTTCTGAACCCATTTCTTGAAACTTGTAATAGGCAGAATAATGCTCCCTCCAAAAACAACTCATTACCTAAAACGTATGAACATACTATTTAACTTTCATAGCAAAAGGCACTTTGCACATATGATTATATAAAGGGTCTTGAAATAGGGGATTGTGCTAGGTTATCCAGGTATGCCCAGTCTAGTTACATGTGTCCTCAGGAGTACAGAATCTTTACCAGGTGTAGACAAGGGGAGATGGGTTTCGAGGAGAATGGTCAGAGAGATGCAGCACTATTGACTTTGAAGATGGAGAAAGGAGCCACAAGCCAAGGAATGCAGGTGGTCTCGAGAAGCTGGAAAAAGAAAATGGATTTTCCCCCAGAGCACTTGGAAAGGAACACAGCCTTGGCAACACCTTGATTTTAGCCCAGTGAGATCTATTTTGGATTTCTAACTTACAGAATTATAAAACAATAAATGTGTGTTGTTTTAAGCTACCAAGTTTGTAGTAATTGGTTATAGCAGCAGTAGAAAACTAATATGTTCATCTTTCCCTTTTAATAAAAAATCAAGATAATACCTTTTCCTGGTTTTCCTATTGCTTTAAAAAGTAATTTTTCTTCTGTATCACAGACTCTTCTGTTTTCATCCTTATTTATTATCTGTAAGGAGTTCTATAATGATTTTCTTATTGTACCACTTTATATGGGATATTCTATCCAGTGCTGCACAATCTGCTAAAGCTGTTGAATGTCTATGCCTAACCCTAGAAGAGCACACCAACACCATTTCCAACAGCCTGTAGGGGATCAGACCCATGGAAATTCCCGGAGATACCTTGAATTTACTTTGTTCTAAATCAAATTCCTTATCACTTGCAAGGACCATATTTCTACTTTCAAATCACTCATTTCTTGAGTTCCCTAAATGTTCAGTTGTATTGTAATCGACCTACTTCAATAGGGTAGAAATTCCTCTGCTTCTTAATATAACCCTCTACCAGAAAATCAGTCATTCAGTCATTTCTAACACCCAAATACAACTCTTTACCACTGTCACTGACCTAAGGAGTGACAGTGGTAAAGTGGATCCTCAGTGGACACTGAGGATCTTTTTATTTCTATGCTAAACCATTGAAAAATAGTATATGATGATGTTTTATAGTGAATAAAATTATTATTTTTTTAAATGAATGGCCACCATATGCTAAATATAAGAATGCATGTGGATTGTGTATATGTTAGGTGGTTTTTATCTTGTTGTGGACTTTATATTCTCTAAGGAAAAATATTAAATTGGTGTTTTGGAACCTCAGTGTGATTAAGTTCAGATTTCAAGATATCTGGTTGGTTCTGATTGACAAGTCCAACTGATCAGACACATGGTAACATTTGCAGAATCATCAATAATTTTTTTTTTAATTTCTACAATAATACTTACAGACTTGCAAGTATCCATCCAAACTCTTCCAATTCTTAAATATGGAACTATGGCTCTAATTGCAGTGTTCCATGATATATTTAAGCAAAGCTATGCAAAATGTCACATTGAACTC
Organism: Mirza zaza; assembly: GCA_008750895.1. Taxonomy (NCBI): domain Eukaryota; kingdom Metazoa; phylum Chordata; class Mammalia; order Primates; family Cheirogaleidae; genus Mirza; species Mirza zaza. The sequence continues at coordinate 19,121 of VSMD01017906.1, forward strand.
TGAAAAATTAAAATGTTAATAATTTTTATGAATAATTGCCTAATTTGCACATTCTGAGGTTTAATTTGAATGCTGTACTGATTGTACAAGCCTTTGAATAATTCATGCCTAGACCTTCTCCATTACCCTGACAATCAGAGTTCTACACTAGTTCCAAAAAGCTGCCTTATGACAATACTACCTACTATGATTGGGGATGTAATACCAAATTAATTATATTTTAGGAAGAAAAAGAAATTGAAGGAGAGTACCTGCAGAAAATTAAGTGACAAATTTCTGTTTCAGGTGACCTTTGTGAAAACATACATAAAGATATCTTTGTCATTTCTTTTTCTACTTATCTTTTCTGTCTAGTGACCTTATGAACACTATAAATGTGTATGTAAATTTCTTCATCTAACAGAGGACTCAAGATAAAAATCCTGACAACACAGTTTACTCTACAAGATATAATCGCAGTTTTTACTCTCTGGTGGGAGAAGTTTACTTAAGCTGTTGCAAATTAGATATACTGTACAGCTTTGGAAAGATTCTCAAAGTCAGGCCAATAAATGCATATACAATTCCAAAAACCCAGCTGTCAGTTCCCAAACAATACCCTGAAATTTATCTTTAGAGGTAATTGGCTTACCAGTAACCTTCTCATCACCTAGGCACAATTTTCTTAGCATAGCAGAGACACCCTTGCACCAACAGATCTACATTCCAGAGAACTATGATCCACCAAAAAATTTAATTCACTTGCACATTGTATTGAAATATTTTACAGATATCATGGCCTAGCTTAACGGTTAAGAATAGAGGCTTACAGTTAGACTACCTGGGGTAAAATCATACTCTGTCCCTTACTTGCTCTGAGATCTTGAGTAAGTTATTTAACCTCTCTAAACTTTAGTTTTCTCAAATGCAACAGTTGGAGGATGATGGCGTTAAGATCTGCTGTATATGTCTTGTTTAGTTGAGAAATGTATGTGAGAACCTATATTAAATTAGCATACTATGAAAGATATATTAAGAGCTAAATAAAAGCGATCTTTCGCTTTTTTTATTAATGTTCACATGCGTTACCTTTTATAATTTTTATCTTTTGGATTAAGTGTTATCTATTTTGCAGGTGGAAGATGGTCTGAAGAATGGCATCCCTTTCTTCTTTAGTAGTTTTTGATGTGACTGACCATGAAATTCATGTGGATAATTTCAGCCTTCCTCTTCACTTCTTTCCTACCCCCCAATTATGATTCAGTACATCTTAGATAATGGATAAGGAACCTATGTTTTTTAAAAATGCTCCCAGTTGATTTTCATAATCAAACACATCAGAAACCCTTTGCTTTTTATCATGAGTTTTCACCCTGGGCTTCAGGGGAACCATAAACATCCTAAACATGTTTGTAAAATCTTTGGTGGTTTCGCATTTGCTCATTTTCCTAGGAAAAAAGGTTTATCAAGTTTTATCTGTCAAAATGTAAAGACAATATTTTAAATCCACTATGTCTACACCTAGTGTAGTCAGCCAAAGAGAGGACCACAAACTTGGGATGTATGAATTGGATGTTCTGTATGAATTGTGTCTACTAAATGATTTTTTCAGTCTATATCAAGGGCCAGTATGATACATAGCACCATAAGCTTTATTTCTTTAATAAATTAATTTTTTTTAAAAAAAAACATGTCACTGCACTAATTTTTTGTCTTAGGATTAAGAATAGATTATTTTCTTTTAAATGTTAGGTTTGTGTTACATTATGGGCATTGTGAAACTTTTTTTTCCTTTAGCAAAATCCACAACTAGCAAATAAATATCTTGGAAAGCGTTCATTCACCTAGTCTTCATCTCATTGATCCTTCTTCTTGAATCCATCATCCATTTATTATCCATTTTATTTTGTCTCATTATATACCTATAAACTTCTCTCCAATAGAGCTAGGCAGTGGCTCAGGCTTATAATCCTAGAGCTTTGGGAGGTCAAAGTGAGAGGATTGCTTGTCCCCAAGAGCTCTGAACCAGCTTGGACAACATAGCGAGACCCCCGTCTCTACAAATTAAAAAATAAAATTAGTGTGGCGTGGTGGTGCACATGTGTAGTCTTAGCTGCTCAGGAGGCTGAGGCAGGAGGATTACTTGAGCCTATGAATTTGAGGTTGCAGAAAAAAAACTTCTCCCAAATAAACTCCATGTGGTATAAACATGTTAAATATATAATAACTTGAGTTTTTAAAAAATGTTATATATCTGGTGAATGTGAGCATGCTCAGTGAATTATTCTAAATGAATTGCTTAATGTAAAACCATGCTTATCCATGATAAACAAAGCTTAGAAATTAGTAGAACTGATTCTGATTTTGCAAAATAGAAACCTAATTTTACTTTACAGTAGGACTAAATTTAAAGGTTGATATAAAAAACTTGTTTATTTTCTTATATCTATAAAATGCATGTTTTATTACTCAATATATATCTAAAGTATTACATATAAATGAATTAAAGTATAAAATATATATTATTTAAAATAAACTACATTAACACCTTGAAGTGATAATTGATAACACTAAGCTTTTTATATTTGTTTTTATCATTTGGGAGTTTTCCTGATAAATTCCCACAGCAAGGTATAAATAGTTCTATTATGGTTCCAAATCCAAATATAAAGAGCAAATTTAAAGTAATAGTGAATGTTCATGTCATTTTTATAGAAACCTAGAATTAATGTGTTTACATTAGCTGAAAAATTAACTGTTTGTACCCATTTATGTTTGTTACAAAGTGGGAAACAGGGATTATTTCACAGGTATGGAAACTATTGTTTTATAGGTAGTCAGGATGGCATCTTTATTTAGGGAGAAACAGAAAGAAATAGAGGCTAGAGATAGTGACAGATCAGGTTATAAACTTTGGTAACATTGACTGAGTATGATCAGTTGACCCACGCCCAAAGATATATTGGTCTTTGTGGTGGTCAATTTTATGTTTCAACTTGAGTGAGCTAAGTGATACCCAGATAGCTGGTAAAACATTATGTTGGGATGACTCTGTGAGACCAATTCCAGGAAAGATTAGTATTTGAATCAATAGACTGAGTAAAGAAGATTACCCTCCCTGGTGTGGCTCAGCATCATCCAATCCGTTGAGGGTTGGAATAGAAAAATTAGGTGAAGGATGGGCAAATGGGCAAACTCTCTCTCCTTGAGCTGGGACATCCATTTCCTCCTGCCTGGGAACTCACATCTCCTGGTTTCCTGGCCTTTGAATTTCAGGACATGGTTCTCATGCCTTTGGCCTCAAAGGAGTTATACCACTGGCTTTCTCCTGAGTCTTCAGGAAATTAGGGTATTGTGGGACTTCTTGGCTTCCATAATCACATGAGTGAATTCTCATAATAAATCTCCTCTTATATACAATCGGCCCTTCATAGCCATGAGTTCCTCATCTGCAGAGTCACCTACCCACAGATCAAAGATATTTGAAAAAAACATATACAATAAAAAATATGTACTATTTTGAAAATATAGTGAAACAGCTATTTGCATAGCATTTGCACCATTAGATAGTATACGTAATCTAGAGATGATTTAAAGTATACAGGAGGATGTGTGTAGGTTTATATGCAAGTACTATGCCATTTTATATAATGGCTTGAACATCTACAGATTTTGGTATCCACAGAGGGTCCTGAAACCAATCCCCTATAGATACCAAAGGATGGCTATATATCTACAGTTATCCAATTGGTCTGTTTCTCTGGAGACTCATGACTAAGACAGTCTTGAAGTGTTAACAGTGAAAGCTCCCAGTATCTCTGGCCAATTTGGTTTTAGCCTCATAAACTGCAGCTCCACAAAACTCCATCTTTCTTGGACCACATCCTATATGGACATTGAAGAAATATCTACTATCTTCTATTTATAAGTTATTGTCTTAGGATATATTTTGTTTTGGAATAAATAGACCAAGGTAAATGAGAGAAATAAAGGCAGGTACAATAAAGACAGATAAAAGGCACAAAGACACAGAAGAGGCAGAAAGAAATAGAGGGAGAGAGGGAGATGTCATTGAGGAATAAAGATGCAGAAAAGAAAAGGAGAGGAGAAAGAAATAGGTACAGTTTCTGTTTCATATACAAACTACCAACAACAAAAACAAACTAATAGAATTTAACTGGTAGTCTAGCCCTGGTTATAAACACACTTTTGAAAAAAGAAGAGTATGGTATAGGTGTCATGATTATAATCATACAAATGCCATTATTTCATATGCATCTATTGCTGGGAGCAAGTCTCTTCTTCATTTTATTTGAAAATTTGGCTTATAATATGCAGTCATCCATCATCTGTAAGAGAAATGTGCAGTAAGATAAATTGTACAGTGGCCTGACAAATCTTATTAAAGCAACATATAGAAGAGGAAAAATTAACAGCTAATCCATTATAAATGTCAAATCCACAGTGCCACTTTCTTCATAACTATTGTATTTCCATTTCTTTCTCATTAATCCTTAGTCCTTATGAAATAGTTTTCATTGGTTGATCAGTCATGCTGTATATCCACAAACTTCTAATCAAATATGTCATCATTACCTTTAACTTAAAAGCATTATTGCAAAAAGTCAGTGAAAATTTTTTTCTTTCCAAAAAAACAGACAAATGTACACCTAAAATTAATCATATTGGTCTTTTAAGTTAGAATATTGAAGAAAAACCTTATATCCTTTTTTTTCTATTTTAGATGATATAATTGAATGAATGGATTGTCAGAAGTAGAAAAGAAAAGGAACTCACTATATTAATATCTGCAGAAAGCTTATAACAAATAACTTACTCTATATTTGCCAAATTCTTTAGGGATAAGCATGATATTTAGATAATGAATGGAATACTCTATTTATGGATGGCGATTATAAGTTATGACTTTAATTTTGCTACACAGCACTTTTTTCATTCTCTTTCCTTTTAGATTTGTTAATAACCTGTTCCCCATACACATGAGGATATGACAGAGACAGAAACAGATTCAATCAAGATTTTTTCCAAAGTCTAGTAGATTGAAGATAGGCACATGCCACTGTACCCATTGAGAAGCGGAATTTAATTTCCATTCTCTTGAATTCGGGTTGGCCTTAGCAATTTGCTTGACCAATAGAATGTGGCAGAGGGGATGCTCTTCCAATTTCAGGCCTAGGATTTAAGAGGACTGACAGCTTCCCCGTTGTTTTCCTGGAGCCATGAATGAATATATAGGAAGGCTGACTACCCTGAGGCCGTCATTCTGTGAGGAAGCCCCAACTACATACCTACTCCGTATGTAAGCACTGCACTGACATTCCCATCCAAGAGAAGGCTTCTAGCCCTCCTCACAAAGATAGCAGGTATGTGCATGAAACCACCTTGGATTGTCCAGACTAGGTGACCAGTCAGCTAAATGCTACCAAATAACCTCTGTTAACGGCACTTGGAATAGATTTGTCCAGACAATTTTTGCCCATATTTATGACCCATAACATTGTAATATACAATCAGTGTCTTGTTTTATGCTACAATGTTTTGCGGTAGTTGTTACATTGGGTTTGACCTACGGATGCTGAAAGCAAGAAATTGTCTTTCTGCTAGAGTTGTTAAATGGAGATTGCACGAACATGTAGCAATCCAGCTCGTTGAAGCCATGCCTGCCCATTGACTTAAGTATTATGTGACCCAATAAATTAATTTGGGTTTTAGTATTCACAAAATAAGCCTGTTTGATTTTATTTCTAGTATTTGTAACTTTAAATAATATGGTTTTCAAATCATCCTGATAATCAGTTAAAATCCCAAATTTGCTAGTAATAATAATTTTCTAGTGGTTAGAACTTTCAATATTGTTGGTTTACAAAAACACGGATCAAAATAATACATTTAGGAACAATTTGATGTCAAAAATAATGTGGAAAATTTTATTGAATATACACATCCCTTAACAAGATATGAAGTGCTGATTAAAGCCTACAGATTAATCTTACTAGTTTGGCCTTTATATTATTTTACTATCCTGGGACCTCTATTCTGTTTCCATCCTTTTTGGTGAAATTTCTTCCTTCACTTTTTCCCTTCATTACAATGTCTTCATATTTTATTCTCATTCAGTTTCTTCCCTCCAGATAGGAAACTGCAATGACTATTTTTCTCCTCACCATTTCTCTATTTCCCTCCCATATAAATCTGTATCTCCAAACTCCAACAGTTTTTCTATCTCCACTACCCACTTGCAAATACCTACTTACTACTACTTTTAGTAATTCCCATAACCTGCAACACATATTGCCTAAAATCAAACACATTTTACCTTGATTTCTTTTTCTGTTCTCTCTCTATTCTGTATTTTAACCTTGAAGACACATTTGAGTTTTCCTTCTCCCTCACATTTCACTTCTAATTGGTGTCTGCAAACTGCTTATGCTTCATCATCATCTCTTGTATGTATTTTCACATAAACGATTTTTATGCATTTATAACAAATCTATGAAGTGAATGTCATTATTATCTTCTTGTAGACAAAGAAACTAAAATACAGAGATGCCAAGGAACTTCCCAAAGGTTACATGTTGGTTAATTACCAAGATTAACAAGACTATATGTCAAAAAAATGGAAATAGTTCTTATGTCAGTCTCCCTTTTATCTGATGATTTTCTTTAATCCCAACTGTTATAACTCTCATTCAAGTCACTGTTACTTCTATTGAAGAATTTCATGCCCTAACTGCTACTAGAATTCTGACTCTCAGACTCACGAACATAAAAGCCATGCTAATATTCTTACACCATAAATGTTATTTTTGCTATTCGTGGTTACACGTTCGGGCAGCTCATCACTGCTCACTCAGCACAGTCTAACTATGGTGCGCGGATAAAGGCAGTATCTCCAGATCTTCCACACTTTCTTCTTCTGGGGACAAATACATACTTTATGTTTTGGCCCAAGTCCCCATGAATTTAATGCATTAAGAATGTGTCGTAATATAAGTTATACAAAATAAATTTTACATTATTTTTTCTGAATATTAAATGTTGGGTTTATAACAGTCCATTTGCATATGGATAAATATGAGATGAATATTTTAAATTTAATTATGAAAAGACATTAATGGAAAGTATTTATGAGGTCTTTATTAATTTAGTACATTTTTTTCTCATCAGTGTCTAACACCAAGAGTAGGAGGTGAAAATAGTGAGTTAAATGAGGCTTATTTTGTTATCGTGTTGATGTCCAGAAGTACAGATACACACTGAAGGCATAAACTCAATTAATAGCAATGCCTACAGGTTTTCTTCTAGCTATTTTTCTAGAATAAACAATATATTAATGTCAGTGATCATTTCCTTTTTTGAGATATTTAAAATCTTCAAGAATCATTATAGTTCAATTAAAATAACAGGAATTTTCAAAAAGGTTTTCTTCACAAAAATGTTACAATAGATAAGATCTCAACAATTACAGTGTATCTTAGTACCTTCAGGCTGCTATATGAAAACTTCTTAAACTAGGCAATTTCTAAAAAATAGACATTATTTATAATTCTAGAGATTGAGAAGTCCACGATCAAGGCACTAAGCAGAGGAAATGTGAAAACTCATTTCCCATAGATGGCACCTTCTTGCTGTGTCCTCACAGGACAGGCAGGCAGAGGGCTAACAAACCCCTTCATGACCTTTATATAAGAGCACTAATCCCATTCATGAGGGCTCTGCCTTCATGACCTAATCACCATTCGAAGGCCCTACCTTTTAATGCCATCACCTTGGTTTCAACGTATGAATCCTGGGGCAGATACATTCAGACCATACCACAGTGTTATTTCTGTGGTAAACAGGCATCTTTAATTTCCTTCCATCTAAAATAAAGAGCATTCAGACTCTTAGTGTAAATGGTGGCATGTGTATAAAACTACCAATATCACCATTTCACCACTCATCCCAAACCAACACTTTGAAACCTATTGAGAGCTCCTATTTCGGCAATCTTACATGCTCTAATAATACAAAGTTGAATTTAACACAGTTTGTATCAATAAGTTTATTGCTAGGAAGGTAGACAATTGCAACAAGGTTGATCATTGCAATGGTATACTCATGGGAATAGTGTCCAACCCAAACTTAGATGGGTGAAGGGAAGGGATGTGACTCAGTTATTTCTTGAGATGACTGTTGCCTGAACTAAACCTTGAGGGTCAGAAGACACTGAGTCAGGAGGAACAGTTAGCAAGGGAAGGGGTGTGGCTGGAGGAAATCCAGGAGGTACATTACATATAAAGAAGAGCATCATGCCCCTAAAGAGACCAAAATGTGAGAATCATTGTGACACTGGGAAACTGCATTTAATTAATACTTTAAAATGAAGAAATAGTATGAGACAAATAGAAGTGATAAGTTATGTTTAATTCAAAAAAGGGCTTCTTGTGTTATGTTAAATAGCTAAGATTTGAAAATGTAGAATAAGAGAAACTTTGATGATTTTAACTTGATAATTAATATTGCACTTCAAATAATCGCTTTGGTGACAGAGGAGCAATTCAAGGTGAGATTGCCAAGATTGAGTGTATTTTGAAAAGGAACAACAAAAACAAAAAATAAGATTCTAAACTTGGCCAGGCGAAGTCAAAATGGTGGGAGAGATTTGAAAGATATGAAAAATGCAGAATTGGCAGACTGTGGTGACCTCATGCATGATAGATAATGGTGGGGGCGGGGCTCAGATATCAAAATGGCATCAAAGAGGACTCTTAGTTCACTCTTAGGTTGGGGGGATGGTGTTAGATTCCAAAGTTGGGAGTATGAAAATAGAATTAGGTATTAGGACAAAAACATTAACGTGTAAGGTATAGGTGCAGTATTATCCCAATGTTGGGGTCAAAGAGTAGAAAATTGTCTTTGAAATGACTAAGTAGAGAAAGAAAGAAAAGAATTAAAAAGAAAGCAACTTTATTGTACATGAATATGTCCCAGATGGTCCTATGGTTTTTCGTTTTTCATGGATGCTGCAACTTTGTGATCCTCTGTAATTTTACTCGTAAGTAAGTTGAGGCTTAAACAGAATACGTAATTTAGTCCAAATCACACAAATCGGATGTTAAAAGCCAGGAGTCACACCTAGTTCATTCTGGTAACAAAGTATTTTTCATTCAGTTATACCTGGAGACAGAAATTGAAGCTTTATCTAGACAGCTTTATGTGATTTACAAATCTGCAATATTGATTATTATTTATCCACTCAAAAGGAATCTTTGTATAAAATGACACAGAACTCTCTCAGGGATCTTTAAACATGACTCTCACACTATTTTTTTTCCCAGTTTGTTAAATTATTATATAAACAAAATTACTTAAATGCATTTTTCAAGAGCAAAAAAGAGGTCTGGGGTTACAATGCACTTCAGTTTGAAAGACACTTATAGCATATAGTGAAAATGTCCTCACTTGTAAATCAGAATGATTAGAAAAAAGTAAAGATACTTAAACTGTCATGTAAGAACTTACAAAAGAACAGAAAACTCACCTAAAATTATTTTACCTAGGTGCTGTGTTTAAACTATAGCTAGAACAACAATATTTGTTCACAAAACATGTTTTCTATCATATAACACACATGTTAGTCTATAAGGTTGAATCTCATAATTTAAAAAACACAGTAGACATCTCTAAATGTATTTCATTTGGTCAAATACAAATGAATTTTGATTAGCTAAACTCTTGTCATGAATCTTTTTAGTAGATTTTATAATGTACTATTAAGAAAGAATTGTTTGTTTCAATTTGTCTCAGCTTAAATACAATACAGGAAGATAAACATTAAATTATAGCTGGATATTTCTGTTTCCAAGAAGTTTTATTTTTGTTTCAATTTATATGTAAATTATACCTAAAGTAACATACAATTATAAACAACAACAGGAAATGTTTAATATTAACTTCAAATGCAAGTTTATACAGAATGATATCCATATCCAAAACAAAACAAAATACTTGAAAGAGGACTTTAAATTCTTATAACGATATATCGTAGATAACAGTGAACAACGTGGAAATGGCTCAGCATAAAAGCTTTGCAATCTCCTTTTACATAATTTATTAATTAAAGTTCACATTACAATGTGTATGCACGTTACTCTCCGGGCATGTAAAGGCCTGAATGCTGAAAACCTTAATAAATATCACTTTCTGACACTAGTTACCACATTAATAACTTTTACAGGCATCATTTCATTTTATTGCATCTAAAATGTGATGCTCTCTGAGTCAAAAGCAAACTCTCTGGACCAGTAAGACAGTCTTTGTTTTAACATCCAGTCAGTGTGGTTTCTGTAGTTCTCTTCATCTTTCTTCTTCCAGCCCTATTGTTCTTTTACTGTGATCTGATGTTTTCTTAAATTTTTTCAGATTTTATTTAACATCTTCCTTTGTTTTCAAAATATGTGCTTGAACCTAGATTACTATCAGAACATTGTGAAATTTAGAAGAATGTTTCAGAAATCAGTTGTCTTGTTAGGAGTTCACGTTGGAAAACTTTTTGTCGAGACAATATACAAAATGAGAAATAAATGTTTTAAGAGAGAATAAAAAATTACAGAAACAAAGTCATGTACAGATTATGAAAACTTTGATTTAGTTGTAGGGAAATTACTGCATTCTGCTATATAGAAAAGTTTTTTTTTTTTTAAATTTAACTAAGGCTAGGCAGTCATTGTGACTGATGTATATATATTGCTCATTATTTTAGAGGTCAGGCCAGTTGCCCTATCAAGCAAAAGATTGTCTCAGCCCCCAGTAGCTTTGGCATGCCCAGAATTCCAAGGAAATGTAGTCAAGAGAGTGACCAGACTTGTAGGCATCTTATGTCTCAATGTCCAACTAAATGAATATGTCAGATATCTCTCTCTCTCTCTCTCACCTTTCTATCTCCTAAGCTTCTCTCCTGATTGCACCACTTTTCAGAGTGCTGTCAGACAAGACCAGTGAACCTTACTTCAACCTGTGATACTTCACCTATTTGTTCTATCTTTTATTTTATGATCTTTTATTCTGTGATCTCACAGATCTGATAAATTAAAAACTAAAATTAAAAGTTTCTTTCTGGCTCAGGGTCTCTAGTGATCTTTCCATCAGAGGTATTACTCAGAATCGGCCCATTAACTAAAATAAAGATGACAAATCTTAGATACATCCTAAGAATTCCAACTCTGTCCACACCATCATAGACTTTTGTCATGAAGAAATTGTAAAATTCTCTAGCCTCGAACTTAAAACATATTTGAAATTGTAATGTTCCACACAATCTGGGCCTTGCCTTTCTACCCAACCAATCTTCTATTATAATACTCTCAGTTGTCACCACCACACTCACCACATTCCAGCCACATCTGCTTTCCCTGTTATCCAAGATGAAGTGTGCATTCATTCCTACTTTAGGGCATTCTGTCTAGAAAGCATTTCCTAGATCTCAGAGGACTGGCCTGATCATTCAGGTCTTGCTGTAGATTTGACATTCCTCACCCCCAACTGCATGGCTTTTCCTGATTTGATCCTCAACTCTATGATACCTTAGTAATTCTCACCCCCATCACCCTCTGTTGTTTATGTTAGCACATATCGCTATGCTTTATTTTATTCTCTCTATCCCCCGCTATCCACATAGAATTCAATATCTAATCAGTAGCTGGCCTGTTGTTACTCAGAAACTTGACTGAATGAGTAGTTTAGTAGTAAAGAAAAAAAAATGGGTAGTATTTAAACTAACACTTAAAACAATATTTTTCAACATTTTATATATATATTATAGATTTTAAACATTTTCTAAGAACAAAGAAAATATATGATATCGCCCAGCTACGTAAAACACTTACAAGGCATTAACAAATGGAAAGCAAAAAAAAAAAAAATAATGATAATGTAGAATTGAGTATCAGCTCACTGAGGCCTGGTGCCCAGTATAACTCCAATCCTATTAGATTATCCTATTTTTAGTATGCCTAACACAGTATAATAACTCACCATTAGACCCCAAAACTGGGATTCCAAGTGTCCTATTTTTTAATTATATTTTGACAGTGCTGGGATCTCCATTTAATTTTGCTGCTTCACCCACCAACAGCTAAATAGAAACACTTTCCCAAAAAGAAAAGAAAAAAGTTTCTAGCAATTTGGACATGCAGACTGTATTTCTAGAGAGTAATGTTGGAATTATGCACAAATCCACTCTTGCTTGTCAGTGAGAAAGTCAAGTATTGGGATAAGAAGCAATGGTTCACAAAGCAAGAGGGAAAGTGGGAGATGGGTGACTGAGCTAGAAATGATGTTCTCACCACATCATTTCTTGCAAGAATGAATCAGGAGAAGAAACATATGGGATTTGCTTCTCTGTTTTCCCCATGGGTAATGTGAATTCCTATAAACAAAGCAACATTCATTTGAAGACCAAACACACACACACACACACACGCAGATAAAGTTAGTAGGAACTGCATTCTGGACTTTAGGAGCCTGCCCATTTCTTCTGAACTCCTTTTCTGCATCTATTATCTACAATCCACCATTGTCATTTCCCATCACATGATTCTATGATATCTTGATAAACTGTGTTACAATTCTTTGGGAAAGGGACTTCTGTTTACATATCTTTATATCACAAACAACAACTGACAGCTTTCCACACTTAAATACTGATAGAGCTAACTGCTTTATATTATCAATTGATAACAGTCATGGAAATTCCCAGAGTATATAGGTAGAAGAAAAAAACACCTAGGAAGCATTCTGTTTATTTAAATACTCAGTGAATTGATATTAAGCTTCTATTATGCGCCGGGAACTGTTGCAGGCAGTGGAGATACAGTAGCTAACAAACCCAACAAAAACTCCTGCTCTCATGGAGCTCATATTTTAGTTTGCAAGGAGAGACAATAAACAAAATAAGTAAATAAGCTGTATAGTATGTAGGCTCATCATAGAGTCATTGAAGCAAGATAAAGCAGAGAAGGAGGGGGATTGCAATTGGGTTGTAATAATTCTATTTCGGAGTCTTTTTGTTTGTTCACTTGTTTGTTTCACCTATGCAGATTTCCTTTATCACTCTCCAAAAGAGTACACTGTACTTTCTTTAAGTGCTAAAAGAGGTTAATGAACCTACGAATCCAATGCATTATTGATGCCTTCAAGGCAAAGACAAGTGTCACTCACAATTTTTTTATGCTGTGGGTCTGCTTGTGTGTGTTCTGATGTATGAGATGATACTTTAACCTCAAATATGTATTGCTCCTTGGGTGCAAGGTGCTCCTTGGGAAAAAAAAAATCCATATATAATTTAATCAATATGTTATCATGTGTTATTGTTTATACAAAGTCATGGTGTGTGTCAGTCATTCACGATGCCAGAATTATCATATGACAAATAAGAGTTAACTCCTCAGAACATCATTTTTCTGCCATCCCACCAAAAATATCACAGTTAACTCCAGCTCTTTCTAATGGAGGAAGGAGTTTATTTTCTGCAAAATACAATAATCAGCGCCATAGAAAGGTACTCACACATTATATAAACAATGAATATTGATAGTTAATAAAAATAAAAAAATAGAATTTTAAACAAGTCAATGGAATACAAACTTATGCTTGTAGTAGTCTGGAGTTGAGAGACTTCAAGGCTTATGTGCTCTCAACCATGTCTTTCTCCCCTCCCCCCCTTTCTATCTCTCAATAAGCAAGCAATAAAATGACTGCCCTGCAAAACTGTGCTAGTGCTTATAAATGTGAATTAATTAGGCATCAATAAAAATATGAAATCTCAGAAGCACTGAGCCTTAACAGTTGGATATAATATACTGGTAGATGTGGATTCAGTACAAATGAATCTCCATCCTAAAAATTTACAAGAGGGAGGAAGAATAAATACAGACAGAATAGTAATTACCAAATGAACAAAGAAAATTACTTTGAATTTCAACTTCTCATTTTGGCCAGCTCTGTAATTTTGAATTATTACTTTATCCTTTCTCATTTATCTATTTTTGATCCAAACTTTTGAAAATATCTTACAAGTCCAGGTCTAGTTTAATGAGTAGGCTTAGTCTGAGATTTGCCACAGATTTAATCTGTATATACTTTTTCTACTCATTTTAAGATAACTCTTTTAGGACCATACTCAAAGAAAATGCTCACTATTTTCTGATTTTTTTCCTTTGGATTCATTTCTTTAGCCTTCATTTTCTTATTTTAGAAAAAAATAGATTTTTATGCACAGTAGTAATTTCAAGCTTACTCTTCAATAGCTGTATATGTATTATCTATAACTCTTGAATGAAGATATTCTCATTTCATTTAGAAATTTTACAAAGTAATGAGCAAATCAGAGTGCTATATAAGTAGGTAAAAAACGGTAAAGCTAGAACATTTTTAGAGAGCTACTGAGGAAAAGGATTAAAACTGTGCTGTATTTAAAAAATAATTCTTAAAATCTAATTCAAAATTTCACAATAAAGCTTTGAAACATATTTCTTCATCCCATAACCTGCACATTTATTTTTCTTGGACTCATGGACTCCTTTTCCAGTGGATGCAAGCATAGAAATTTGCCTATAACTGAGTTTTCCAGCAATCCACCTCTTCAGTATCAGTATCTTATCTAGATAGCATTTTTCTCTTTCCTTTCTGGATGGTAATGACCCTGGCATTTCTGAATCTCCCCAGTGCCATTACTCAGTGCTCCAAATAATGAGGAAGAGACTGCAGATAACTAAGCAGCACATTAGTTCCTTGCTTTCACATATTAGCAAATCCAGTATCTCAAAAGACAATGGCACTTTGGAATCTCATGCCCAGCACCATTTTGGAATAAAAAGATAAAAAGATGAGAGCTTGAATCCTGGATCTCTTGAAAAACAAATCATGCTTTACATTTTACAAAATTATTGTTTGCTCCCCACATGTTCTTACTCATATGTAGAAGCTAAAAAAAAAAAATAAATTGATGTAGACTTAAAAAGTAACAGAGGATAAGAAAGCCTGGGAAGGGTAGGGAGAAGGGGTAGGGAGAGATTTGTTAAAGCATACAAAATAACGGATAGTAAAGGGAGTAAGTTTCACTGTTCTATACTACTAGAGAATAACTATAGTTAACCATAGTATATATTGTCAAATAGCTAGAAAGAGGATATTGAATGTTCCTAACACAAAGACATAAAAAATGTTTGGGATAAGTGACAGATTACTAATTACCCTGATCTTATCACTATGCATTATATGTATGAAAACATTGCTATGTAGCCCATGAGTATGTACAATTATTATTAATCAATTAAAAAATAAAATTTTAAAAAGATAAGGAAATACTATGAAAAAATCCAAAGAATAAAAATTATTGTTTACCAAGACCGAATAGTTCTGTCACCCACTTAAATGTTATGGTTCTAAATTCTTGCGAAACTTGAACACTATCAGACTGTCATATCCCAACAGTACTTTATACTGGATAGTGAATATCTGGACAGAAACAGGAAACAGCGTTGAGAAGGTCACTGAAATCATTCTGCTATACTGTAAAGTTTGCTCTTTGCTGGCAGTGGCATGCCGCTATTCCAGATTTCTCACTCACTATGCTTTCAGGGATGGACGATAAATATCTTTCAGGCCAGTAGAGATTGCTTGGGCAATGAGCAGAGGAACAGTTGGTAGAAGGAGATCTGCATCAAAGCCAACTGAGAGGCTGTTCTCAAAGGTGATCTAATCCCTTCTGGTTAGCTAGCCTAGCCCTGAAAGTTTATGATAACCACAAAGCCCCAGTTCACTTCAAAAAAAAAAAAAAAAAATCTTGCATATGCCTGTAGTCCCAGCTACTTGGGACTATTTGGGAGGCTCAGGCAGGAGGATCACTTGAGCCCAAGAGTCAGAGGCTGCAGTGAACTGTGATTACACCACTGTACTCCAGCCTGGGTGACAGAGTGAGAGCCTGTCTCTAAAAAAAAAATTAATTTAATTTTTAAAAAAATCCTTCAACCATGTAACAGGAATTTGTAGAACGTAATTCCTGTAAACTGAAGAGTATCAAATGTCTTTGCCAATCACTTGGCCTCCCTGAGTTGAGCCTATTCAATTGATTTGACTTGCAAAAGAAAACACGTTAAGAAAATGCATCAAATAAGCTACACTCTTTTTTATTAATAAGTTTCCATAGTCCAGTAGTCTGTTCATTGGCATGGAAATGTAGATATACATACAGATAGACACAGGCACGGACACAGACACAGGTAGTGGTAGAGGTGGAGATATGTCCACATGAACATGCGAGTGAGAGAGAGAAAGAGAGAGAGACTCTGTGTGTGTGTGTGTGTGTGTGTGTGTGTGTGTGTGTGTGTGTGTGTGTGTGTTGTGTGTTGAGGTAAAGGCAGGCCATAATTGTGTGTGCATGGTTGGGAAAAACCAGCATGGAAACATTGGTATACTGACTTCCATTTTTTTATTCCTTTTTTTTATTTTTCAAAGATGACTCGGTCTGAAGATAACATGACAAGAAAGATTTCTGGAACTAAAAAGGAAAATCCATGTCAAAGTTAGAAAGTGACAAATCCTGGCTCAGAATAGCATCTTTTTATGTCATTATACCCAATGTTTTCTCAAAAGCACCATTCTACTTTTTGATTGCAAATATAGTTTACTTACTGGATTGTCCTTCATTACAGTCTTAATGAAGATACAGCAATTCATAATAAAACAGAAAATGGATATTAAAATGCTAAAATGATGTTACCAAGTATGCAAGGATGTTGTCACTTTCAGTTTGTCAACTTGGAAAATATTTTTCTTACAATATGCTTCATTTTTTTGTTATTTCTATATTTGGGGAGCTACCTGATAGGAAAACACTTTTGTTCAAATGTCTACAATTAGTAAAAATGCAAATGTTGGCCTTCAAACATTTTAGCACGAAATATAGAAATATTTTAATAACCAATTTTAATTAAAAATGCTGTCATGGTCTTTATAATAACTTGTCAGTCCCTTTTAATCATTCAACAGTGATTGGATAAGGAATCAGATTTTCTGTATAACTCTAATGAGAGCATATTTTAGATTAGTATATTATTTGCATGTGTAAACTACAAATTGACAATATCTGATACTTTAATGCAAGATGATATGGCACTGTAAGATCAAGGTTATAGAAGTTGACACAGGTCCTTTATGTGTTAAAGAATAGCAATGATTAATTCAAAGTTGCAACTGTCTGTATCTTGATACCCTTTGAACTTTGAAATGAGACTATCTGTAGTATCTTCTTAATTAGTACACAAAGATAATACAGAAATGAATATAAATATGATAATTAAAAATGGGAATATGTTTTAGTGTGTCCAGCATTTATGACCATAAAATAAAATATTTTATGTAAGAGGTTACTGAGACCTAATGTATTACTATCTCACTACAAATCAATGATATTCTACTATGAAAATTATATTGTGTTGGGCTAAATTGTTCATTCATAGAACAAGATTCAAACATAAGTTATTATAAAGAGATAAATTATATGATAATAGGCAATAAAACACAAATATTAATATATAAGTATATATAACACATAAGTGGAATTTAATATAAAACAATTTTACCTATAGGTATCTATTTCTTTAAAAGTATTCAAAATAAGACAAAATTATTTTTAAAGGTTAGTTCAAAGGAAACTGGGAATAAATAATAAATTTTACTCACTAATTAGTGTTCTGTCAGTTGGTGAGAAATTGCTCAATATACACTTTTTTTATTTAGCACATTATAAACAAGATTACATTTCATTTCTAAAAGATTAAAAAGATACATAACCTTTTATATCTACTTCGAGTGTAAAAAAATGTGAAGCTGAAAACTGCAACAAATAGAGAAAATAATACAGATAATGTAAAGAAATTGTCTTTTGTCCTCAATGCAAATTTATTAATATATTCATGAATACTCTGAAACAATGTATAATATTTATTTCTATTTCTGAACTGACTTTAAAAATTACTTCTAAAAGTTTTATAAACACTGGAAAATTTATACAAAGAATAATCAATAAGATAATGAATCTAGGATTTCATAAAATCCTGAACCACTTTTTACTAGAAATTCATAAAGTATTAAAATATTTTTAGTGATATTAGACTTGTACTTTGAAAAGGCAACATAGTCTAACACTTAGAACAGTGCATCAGAACCAATGAATTTTATTCCCCATTCTGTCGTATGTGAAATGTTCTCAGATAAGCCTCTAACTTTTTTTCTACACAGGGAAAAAATAAAGGTAATAATATTTGCTTCTTAGACAAAATTGTTCTAAGGATTCATGGCTACTCTTAAAATCGTTTTGAAGTCTTCAGGGAAAAAGTTCTGTCATTTATAGCTATCAAATATTATTTCAAAACTGAACTATGAATCTTCACTTATTCTGAATTTCAAAATTAATCTCAAAAGAAAAGAGTTCTGTGCAGAATTTTTTTCTTCGTTAAAATGTCATGAACTTGGCAAAGCTTTAGTGTTTTAGGAAAAGATCTATATCTGAATAAATTTTCAGAATTGAAACTTTTAGAATCATCTCTGGGCACTTTAAATAATATAAAAACATCATTGTCCCAGTGTTTAAATTTTTGCCTTGCACACTGGTGGACTGTGTCATAGAGGATGACATTAGTACTAAGGAGTGATAGGTCGTCTTCCATGAGCTTTGTGTTTTTCTCTCTCCTGATTTTATCTGACTTCACTCAGAAATAGTGACCACAAGTTTCCAGCAAGGTCTTCAATCAAATCTAAAAATATGGATTACAGACATATCAAATATTTGGGTATAGGTAAGAATGTAAAAAGCAAGAGGAAATAGGGTCTATGTCAATGTCTTGGACTTATGTTTCCAGTCCTCTAACTTAATCACAAACCTCTTAAAGGGAATGAATAATTGTTTTCATTGAAGAAACCAAAGAAAATCACAAATAAGTTATTGAAGGATACAGAAACAGTGGTGAAGTTGCTAGCCACTAAAAGGTCACCTAACTCTAAATCATTTTTACTTTTGAAGTATCAACTAGGAAATAGATAATGCTTCCTAAAAATCAGAATACTTTATAGGTAGAAATGATTGAGTTAACTTGACTACCAGAGATAAAATATTTCTTTTAACACAAAGAAAAAATAAATATATATGTATATATTACTCTTCCCTCTACTTACTACATTTATGAAGAGTTCATGATGAAACCTTTCTACCTAGTATGTTATGAGACAGACCTACTCCTTCCACACCCTTGATAGTAACCTCTGCCTACTTGAACATATGAAGAAAATATTACAACTTCACTATTTGCCCTGATAACATTTTCTGTCTTCCTGAAAACACATAGGATGAAACTCAGTACTTAGCTAAAGAAAAAAAAAAATTACAGAGACATGAGCTAAGCTCTACAATGTGATTTTTAAATGCATATGTGTTCAAGTATACATAAATATAAACACAAGGAATATATATGTGATTTATTGATTTAGTATGCATTGAAAATAATTGAGTATAATTATTAGGTCACTAAATATGAAATGTCCAATTTCGAATCAAAAGTATAGTTTATTATATCTCAAACTCTTAGAAGCAGTACAATTAATCAAAATATGTGCCCAAACTATCGGCACATTGTTGCCATCATAATGGTAGCTTGTTTATACCAGCAGAGACGCCTGGAGAGCGAGTGGTGATAAAATCATGAAAGGTGTTTTCCACAGCTTGTTGAGAAATGAATATTTTTCCTTGCAAGAGATGATCCAAAGCCTGGAAGAAGTGGTAGTCAGTTGGTGCAAGGTCTGGTGAATACAGTAGATGACAGAGTTTCCAAGTCCAGCTGTTGTAATTTGAGCAGCACTGTTTGTGCAACATGTGGTTTAGCATTGTCTTGCAAGAGGACTGGCCTGTCTCTATTTACCAATCTCCTCAGCTGCTTAATAGTAAGGATCCTCATCATTTCATCTAAATGGTTGCAGTAGACATCTGCTGTGATCGACTGACCAGGTTTCGGGAAGTGTTTGGAAAGGATGTGGCTAATGAACACAGTATGTCCAGCCTTTGTACTCTAGAGAAAACAACAATTTTGCAACCATATATGGGCCAAAATGTCTTCAAGAGAAATCCAGATTCAGTTAAGAGGTTGCAGAACAGTGCAAAACTGAGAAAAATCAGCAAACTCAAAGACAGGTCATTTAAAATGAGTCAGTCAGAGGAGCAAAAAGAAAAGAATAAAAAAGAGTGAACAAAAGCCTGTGGGATTATGGAATATCATCAAGCAAATCAATATATGTTTTATGGGAGTCTCAGAAGGAGAAAAGAGAAAAAAAGGGGAAAGAAAATATATTTAAGGATAATGGTTAAAAACTCCCCCAATACAGGAAGGTAAATATCCATCTAAATTTATGAAACACAAAGTAGTTTACATAGGTTGAGCATATAAAGGTCTTCGCTGAGACACATTATAATCTAATTGTTAAAATTCAAGACAAAGAATTTTGAAGCAGCAGGAAAAAAAAAAAAATCACCTTGTCACATAGAAAGGAACCAAGACTATCAGTGGATCTCTCAGTAGAAACTTTGCAGGCCAGGAGACTGGGATTATATATTCAAAGTACCAACAGCAGCAACAACAAAACACTTGCAACCAAGAATACTGTACCTGAAAAACTGTGCATAACATGCTGAAATAAAAAAAGATTAAAAAAAGAAATAAAATGAAAACCAGATAAAGACTTTGCCAGACCAACAAAAGCCAAGAGAATTCAAAACCAGATCTGCTAAACATAGAAAGAAATGCTAAACATAGTTATCCAAACTGAAACAGAAGGACACTACACAGCATAAGTATAAAACTCACTATGTAAAGATAAATATACAAAGAGATACACGATACTGTAATTACATAATAGTGGTGTATAAATCACTTAATTTTAGTTTAAAAGTTAAAAGACAAAAATATAAATGACTAAAAAAATCTGTTAATGGATACCTAATATAAAATGATATAAATTATGACATTGATAACAAAGTGGGGGGAGGGAGTAAAAGAGTAGACACGATAAAAGTTAAGTTGTTATCAGCTTAATAATTGACTCTTATAACTATAAAATGTTTTATGTAAGCCTCATGGAAATCACCAAAAAAAAAAACTATAGGAGATACAAGAAAGAAAGAGTATGGAGTTAGAGTATCACTGAAAATAACAAAACACAGAGAAAAAGAAGAACAAAAGAACTACATACAAGACAAAAAATTAACAAAATGCCAGTTGTAATTACTTCTCAATTCATAATTACTTTAAACATAAATGCATTAAACTCAAAAGATATAGAATGGTTGAATGGATCAGAAAACAAAACCCCACTGCTGTATATGCTGTGTATAAGTGATTCAACTTAGGTTTAAGGTACTCATAGAGTAAAAGTGAAGGGATGGGAAGGGATATTCCATACAAACGGTAAACAAAAACAGTAGGCGGGGGCTGTTATACCCATATCAGACAAAAATAGACTTTAAAGAAAAAATAGAAGAGATGATGGACATTATATAATATTAAACAATAAAGTTCATCATAAAGAAATAATTAAAAAATACATATATGCCCAACATCAAATCACCTAAATATATAAAGCCAATAATATCAGAACTGAAGAAAGAAATAGAAATACAATAATAATAGACGACTGCAATACCCCACTTTCAACAATGGATAAAACATGCAA
>VSMD01017907.1:0-25208 GCA_008750895.1 Mirza zaza
TTGAGACAGAGTCTCACTTTATTGCCCAGGCTAGAGTGAGTGCCATGGCGTCAGCCTAGCTCACAGCAACCTCAAACTCCTGGGCTCAAGCAATCCTGCTGCCTCAGCCTCCCAAGTAGCTGGGACTACAGGCATGCGCCACCCTGCCCGGCTAATTTTTTCTATATACATTAGTTGGCCAATTAATGTCTTTCTATTTATAGTAGAGATGGGGTCTCGCTCTTGCTCAGGCTGGTCTCGAACTCCTGAGCTCAAATGATCCGCCCACCTCGGCCTCCCAGAGAGCTAGGATTACAGGCTTGAGCCACCCCGCCCGGCCTATTTTACATTCTTTTAAAAAAAAAATCAGCAGCAGCAGGATTGCTTGAGCCCAGGAGTTTGAGGTTGCTGTGAGCTAGGCTGACGCCAGGGCACTCACTCTAGCCTGGGCAATAAAGTGAGACTCTGTCTCAAAAAAAAAAAAAAAAAAAAAAAATCACACTAAGCTTTTGAAATTGACTGTGTATTTTATACTTGAAGCACATTTCAATTCGAACTAGCCAAAGTGCTAAATAGCCACACATGGCTAGTGACTACCCTACTGAACAGTGCAGTTCTAGAAGGCACAGAATTACTAAAGATTTTTGAGCAGGGTATGCTTTACAAAGTATTGGTTTACAAAGCTTATTAAAACAGCCATTTTGGGGCTTAATGGATGAAGAAAGAGAATGGAGCCAGATGATGAGCAACTTTTCCAACATTCCAGTCTGAGACCTGGCTTGGAATGCTTAAAAATGGAAAAAGAATACAGATTTGAAAAATAAGGGAGATATCTGAAAACATTAGTCCTGAAGGAGAAAAAGAATGAAAAAGAAAAGGAGAACCAAAGATTCAGAGAACTTTTAAGCTGGGAAGAAGGGAATGGTTATTGCTATAGATATGCACATTTTGGTAAAATAGAACACAGGAGCATATAATGAGAAGGAAGTAAGACAGGATTGAGAATTTATGAGAAAAATGTCAAGTAGTTTACTTGGGCCACGTGATGGGGAATCTGGTGAGGGATGGTATAAATGTTGCTGAGTAGCAGTGAAACTAGAAAACATGCTTGGTTGATACTACGCATGAATTTATACCAGACCAAATCAGTTTTATGGTTATGTGTCTCTTTACAATGCTTGTTCTCTAGTCCCAAAGCATGAACAGAGTAGATCAGCAACAGATTGGACAAGAGGCTAGGGTATCTAGGGTGCTAAGAAGATAAGTACATATTATAAATGGGCCCAAGATGGCCAGTTAAATGAAAAGAGGTCTTAAATAAAATGATATAGTTAAGGACCCACACAAGATCTCTCTAGATTGTCCCTAGCCCTTATAAACTTGCCTTTTAATTTATTTGTAACTCCTTTTCTTAACCCCTTAATGATATACTATCTGCCTGTTAATACTATCCTCATTCTAATCTTCTGGAATGTAAAGTATGTTGCCAATTGCTTCTGAAACCCTTTAGTAATCATTAATCTATTTACCTCAGTAGCTGCTCAATAGATACAACATTTATCAAATATTAGTTGCATAAACTTTAAAATTGCTTCATATGTGTGTATATATACTCATAAACATTAATTTGTGCTTTTCAAATAGGAAAAGGTCATAAAAATTAACTAGCTTCAATCATACAAACATATATAATATTGTACTTGAACTTAAATTCTTTCCACAAATAACCAAATTCTATATCTTCATCAATAGGCTACATCTCTTTACAAGAATTAAAGATAGATTATTATCACTGATAGTAAGGCTAGCAATGAGTAATCTTAGTTGGCAAAGTATTATCAGAAATGGCTAGATTATAATCAATTCAGCTCTGCTACGGTTGTCCATTTACAGAAATAATTTTATCTGGTTCTTCAAACCTTTGTACCAAAATATAAAACCTGGGTTGGCAAAGTTGAGACAGATGAACTCACACCATGCAGCCAGGCCTGGATTATTTCTATTGCCAGGGACACCATGTACATTAGAAAAAGCTAAAAATACTCAAAAGGAAGTTTCTTTTCACTCAGTCCAACTTGGCTATAGAATCAAGACCTTAAAATAGCTTTGACAGCTCAGAAGGTCTGGCCAGATGTGAAGGTTAATGTGACTTAAATACAAAGAGTATTTCACAGGCTAGACTACTAATAGTAAAGTACTAGTTCTTCAGCTTATTTCATCCCAGAACATTTTAAGAAAGATGGCATACTCCAAATCAGTGTTTGGCTCACTGAAAGTGGCCAAATCACCCCTCATTATGAGAAATCAGCGCTATAAAGAAACTACTATTTCTAAAATTCACATAAATAATAAAACAAGAAAATATTATATACAAACCTCATCCAAAGCCTCTTCAGACTTGGTTTCTTTGGGTTTATCTTCATTAAGTTTCACATTTTTCACTTGCTCAGACACTTTACTTATACTTTCGGTACCCTTGAAACGCTGTAAGGAAAATGTTGTAACATCATACTTAGGGCAAGCTAAAAGCTAGAAGGGACATCTAGATTTTCAGCCTCTTAATTAAATGACTATCTGCACAAAATATACAGGTTATGTAACTCAATTATAAATAAATGGACTAAGAAGAAAGGAGGAATTTTGTTCAGCATTTTAATCAATAATTATGACTGTTGGACCAGCTCACAATATAAATTCTGAAATGAGAACCATGATCTTAGAAAGGCCAACTTAGACCCGAAAATATGAATACTATTCAAACTCCCTAATAAAGATTCTTTTCTGTGGAAGATGATCATGTCACAGTGAACAGACATTAGAGAACTTCTTAAAATTAATTTTTCTGAAGGAGCAACCTAAATCTAAATCAGACTTCAAATTCATTAATGAAATGGAACTTAATTTTTCTGTATAATATTTAATAAGCAGTATGAATGTTTAAGTAGTTTGGTAATACCTACTGACCTAACAGATTTATAACTTAAGTGGCCTTAAGAATCTGATGTCTCAATTCAAGCTACAAAATCTGGTCTCTTTCAAAATACCAAAACATTCTGTCATATTGATAGATTTGATAGCTAGTCCACTTATGATTACAGTTAAGAAAACCTACAGGTGGAAAACCTCCAACATTCTGCAAATAAATGCATTTAAAACGTCCTTTTGGAAATAAATTTCTAAAATGATATTCTGATAATAGAATGTAGCAATACATACCTTAGTTTCAAAAAGATGGTTATAGGCTGTAACCAAATGGTCCTTGTTAGCTGTCTTGGCCACATTTTTAATATTTCCTAATAATTTATGTTCTGCAAGAAACTATAAAGAAAAAAGCTGGGTAGTCAAAATAATTTCCCTTAAGTGGAATCTAAAATTAGAAAGTGACCATCTTATATCAGCAGTTATGTTTTCAATAGTACTGCTAATGAAGAAGAAATCACATAAACAATATATTTTATATCCTAATTTATTACCAAAAGATATGTAAGCTAGATTTAAAAAACTGGGTTTATTTAAAAGAATTATTCACAAGACTAGAACTGCAGTATTATGTATGGGACACAGTGGTTCCTCCTAACCTTTTTCCTAACAGACTCAAAGAAAAGAACATTTATGCCATCAGCCCACTGTGGTGACTTGAGGCAGTTATGTAAATTAGTTAAATGTATGGGCTGTGGAGTTATTATCTGGAGTAAAATCCTAGCAGTTTGACTCTAGACAAGGGACTAAGCTTTCCTAAAGACTCATCTCTATATCTGTAGTGAAATATTAAAAATAGCATTTATGTCAAAGGATGCAATAAGGATAAAATACAGTAATATATATAATGCATTTAGTATAGAGCTTGTCACATAATAATAATTTATTTATTATTTACGTATTTATTTATTTGAGAGTCTTACTTTGTCACCCTGGCTAGAGTACAGTGGTGTCATCATCAGCTCATTGCAACCTCAAACTCCTGGGCTCAACTGATCCTCCTGCCTCAGCCTTCCGAGTAGCTGGGACTACAGGTGTGTGCCACCATGCCAGGCTAAGTTTTCTGTATTTTGTAGAGGATTGTCACTCTTGCTCAGGCTGGTCTCAAACTACTGACCTCAAGTCCTCCCACTGTAGCCTCCCAGAGTGCTAAGATCACAGGCATGAGCCACCATGCTTAGCCTAACAATGTATTTAATAACTCAAGAAAACAATAGAGTTCCTTTCTCTCAAACATAATACTGCTAAGTTGACAGATGGACACTAAAATATTACTACTGAAATATCAAGTCATAATATATTTTCATCTCAAATCATGTAATGTGAGGGTTTTAATAATTTCTGTTTCCCTCTTATTTTATTCTGCTTCCTTTTCTACCTTTCGGTCCCTGCTTGATTCCTCATTTTGTTACTTTCTCAAAGTTGTCCTTTAGCAACTTCTAAGCTTTTGATATAGCAGTTTTTCTAATACTATCACTATTGTATTTATCTTTTGCTTTTTCTCTTCCTCTTCCCTTCTTAATGTTCTAAATGATTAACAAGTGATGGGGAAAGGAGATTAAAGTTGATTAATAGGAAGTAATCAGTTACTTTACCACTCTTGTGATTTCTTAGCAAAGTTCCAAAAAAAAAAATCAAAATATAAACATCTCCTTGATATCTTACGATCAAACAATCATTGTCAAATATAGGTTTAAGTATGTGAATGATCACTGAAGAAAAATGCATTTTAAAAATTAATATACTACAAAAATATTATGAGAATCCAACTCTCCTAAAATTGTCCTACCTGGGCCAGTTTTACATTAGATTCCACATTAGGATGATCTGTTTTATAAGAATTTGATGAGGTACACAGTACTGAAGCATTAAATGTTAATGATATGCCTACTCTATTCTATTTAATTGAAATACAAATTGGCTTAAGAGAAAATAATTGCATTAAAATGGTGTTAAGATTCCTGATGCATAATATTTTTCACCCTTGTATCTCTAAACACTTAGCATATAGCTATTTGTATTTATGTTGTGAATTATCTGCTTCATTAATCTAAGATGCGGATGCCACCAAAATGATTCACCAGTAAGGAAATGGAGGTTGGAGAGTTCTTGATTCTTCCCGTTAAGACTCCCCCAAATGAAAATAAAATACAATCCTCTCAAAATAACCCACCATTTTTCTAAATGCAAGTTTAGAATTTAAAAAATTGCAGAGAAGCTACGTATAGGTTGCTGCTTCTGTTTCTGGTAAGTGGCGAATGGTGCGAGCACAACAAAGTGTACAGTAGTTAAGCAATTTAAAAAGAGGTATGTATGATCTTAATTTCTGAAGGACAAAAATGTCTGGTTTGACAAAAATAACTTGATTATAGATAGATGGTTAAGATGGAGACTATGCTGGAAAATGCAGGGCGTAGAGTATAAAGAATGCTAAATAAATTCCTTAGTTTGTTTATAACAATGAGAGCCCAAGGCACAAGAAGAAATGCCCATGTAGCTCTCCTAAGTATATAGGTGAAAAGGTCATTTAACGGGTCGGTATTTTAAGCAAAGGTTAAACCACAATCCAAGGGTTTTAAAAAATTACACCCACTAATGTTCAGTATTTAGTAAATTGTTGAGAAAAGCAAGTTGCATACATCGTTCCCATAAACATTTTCATAATCCTTCCCATTTCCCTAGTGGCCAGCACTGCGCTCCTGGGGTCTCATCCAGGCCACTGTTCCTCTGCGGCCACACCCCACTCCCGCTTCAGCCCCCAACAACTAAGGGGTCCCTTTTTTTTTTTTAATGGCCTCCACCCCCACTGAAGGGTCCCAATGAGGTTATAATTCTGCGATTGCAGCCTGCGTGCCCCACGAAATAAAGCTGCTCCCCACGCCGAAGTAGGCCAGCCCGAGAGGCGGGAGCGTGGCTGCCCAGCGCACGCGAGGCCTCTCCGGCCTTGCCGGCCACGGGCCGCGGAAGAACGAGGGCGGGAGCACGGAGGAATACGGTATGTATGGGCATCTCCAGGGGGGTGAGGCGTCCCTCAGCCGCACCATCCCGGCCGCCCCGCCGCCTCTGGTACCGAATCTGAACCATGGTCCTGCAGAAACTTGATAATGTCCTTCTTGGGCAGCTGCTCGCTGCGCAGCTGCTCCACGGTCCACGCCCGCTGCGGAATGGCTGCCGCCATCTTCCCCCGCTGCCTCCGCTTTACTGAGCCAGCCCGCCTCAGTTCGGCATCGCCCCGCCCCGGGGGCGTGGCGTGGACGCCCTCCGAGGTCGAGGGGCGGGTCACTGCTCCCGCTAGATTGGGGCCTGTCCTTGAGTGACGTAAACCTGTGCGGTGAGGGCTTTTTTGTTGAGTCCCGGTAAAGAACCTAAGGAGGTGGCTTGGCAGCCAGCAGCGAGGAAGACTGTAGCGGTTAGCTACTCTTAACTGGACCCCTTATAAGGCGACCTCTGGTGGTAGTGATATTTACCAGCCATTACCCACACTTGTTTATTACCTGCCGGCTGCTATGCCTTTAAATGTCCTGTCGATAACCAGTGTGAACTAAAGGCTCACTCCCTCCACTGGCTGACTGAATCGACCACCTCCTGGCCAAAAAAATATCTTAAAACTAAATTGTATGCCAGGAGGAAGAAGTCAGAAATGCCTCATCTTGCCCCCCTCCCTTCTTGGAGGCATCCTTTATAACCCATTAACAAGCCTAAGGGTATGCAAGACAAATTTACAGGTCTTCAATTTACACAACAAATCTATGTCAGCTGGCTTGTATCTGATAACAGCTCATTATGTTAAAACATTCCAAGCCTTTAGACAAAGCTTCGTTTTTTTTTTTTTTTTGAGACAGAGTCTCGCTTTGTTGCACAGGCTAGATAGAGTGAGTGCCATGGCATCAGCCTAGCTCACAGCAACCTCAAACTCCTGGGCTCAAGCAATCCTACTGCCTCAGCCTCCCGAGTAGCTGGGACTATAGGCATGCACCAACATGCCCGACTAATATTTTCTATATATATTTGTTGGCCAATTAATTTCTTTCTATTTATAGTAGACACAGGGTCTGCTCTTGCTCAGGCTGGTTTTGAACTCCGAGCAATCTGCCCGCCTTGGCCTCCCAGAGTTCTAGGACTACAGGCATGAGCCACCGCGCCCAGCCAAAGCTTCTTGTCTTTAACCAATTACAAGCCAAAGAATCTTTAAACCCACCTATAACCTGTAAGCCCCCCCCTTTGACATAGCCCACCTTTTTGGGCCAAGCCAATGTATGCCTCCCATGTATGATTGATGACTTTACTTGTAACCCCTGTCTCCCTGAAATGTCTAAAACTAAACTGTAACTCAACCACAGTGAGTCCACTTGGCTCAAGGCCACTTGGGAATGGCTCCAGGTCATGGTCTTCAAATTTGGCTCAGAATAAATCTCTTTAAAGTTATTTCACAGAGTTTGGCTTTTTTCCGTTGACACCTATTTAAAGAAACAGCATTCAGTCTCCTAATCTCCCATTTTATCTAGTTCTAGCCTAAAAATTCACACCTGAATTGGCTTAGTACTTGTCCATCAGAGCAATCCATATTTTACTATCTCCCATTTAAAGAGCACACAAATAGGCCGGGAGCGGTGGCTCAAGCCTGTAATCCTAGCTCTCTGGGAGGCCGAGGTGGGCGGATCGTTTGAGCTCAGGAGTTCGAGACCAGCCTGAGCAAGAGCGAGACCCCATCACTACTATAAATAGAAATAAATTAATTGGCCAACTAATATATAGAGAAAAAATTAGCCAGGCATGGTGGCACATGCCTGTAGTCCCAGCTACTTGGGAGGCTGAGGCAGCAGGATCGCTTGAGCCCAGGAGTTTGAGGTTGCTGTGAGCTAGGCTGACGCCACGGCACTCACTCTAGCCTGGGCAATAAAGTGAGACTCTGTCTCAAAAAAAATAAAATAAAATAAAAAAAAAGAGCACACAAATAAAACTTAAATGCAAACAGCTCCTCTCTCTGCCCTCATGCAATCACTAGAAACAGTTTGTCTAAAAGCCAGTTCAGAGGCTTGAACAAATGAAACAATGTAATGAAGCTGTACCCAGGATGCTGCTTACTGATGGTCATGAGGATGGCATTATAAATGCTTATAACAATTTCACGTTGTGTGTGTACTTTTCCTCAGTACACAAATAAACACATTTACAGAGGTTACTCAAAGTTGTCAGGTTTAGTGTGGAGAAGCCAGGAATTGTCTGAGAAAGCTATGCTTCAGTAGAATGACTGCACACTGATGTTTACTGCTCTTATCTGTAATAAAGATGTAATGGTGGAACATCAGGATGGCTTACATTAAAAAAAAATTCTACTGAATAACAGGACCAGACCACATTCACCAGCGGTAGAAACTGTACATGACCACGGCGGCAATAAAGGTCTTTCCCAGCCCCGTCAGCAGACACACCAGCGTGTTGCAGAACAGAGTGGTCTGGGAAATGTGCAGCTGGTTAGTCCCGCACTGGGCAATTGGTAGGGTAAATCCACAGGATTTTAAACAATAAAAAATATTAAAATAATAAGTTGCTATTCCTAACACAGTGAAAAAGAAACATTTTTGTTTTCTCAGCCTAGATAAATAAACATGTTATTCTATTTACACACTTTTTGAGTTTCATCTCATCTTCCTATTTAAAAATACAACCAACAAGGAATAGGACACTTTAGACACTTAATAACGTTAAATTCACGAAATTATTAGTATTCCATTGTCTCTGGGATCTCGAGGTTTATTTATTTTATCATTTTAAGATAAGTGATATCACATTCGCATTGACGCCCAGACACCTAATCGTTGGAAACGGAACTCAAACTCAGAGTCTAAAATAGCTGGAAAGGGGACCAAATTTGGAGCAACTCCTTCACAATGCGCATGCGTCTCAGGCCTAGAGGGTTTCCGGGTAGCCAGCCAATCATATTCCCAATACAAACTCTGTGGCGGTATATTCAACTGGATAGACTTGGCCGTAGCCCGCCCTCTCTTTCCACAGCTTTGTCCGGAGGAAACCGATGGCGGTCGGAACCTTGGCGGTTGAGCAGCTGCAGCTACAGGTTTCTGAGTGAAGCCTTTGGTAGTGGTCGACCTAATGAGCGGACGGCAAAGAACACTTTTCCAGACGTGGGGCTCTAGCGTCTCCCGATCCTCTGGGACTTCTTGTTGCAGCTCGAGAACTGAGCGACCTCAGAGACCTGGAGGCTCCAAGGCGCGTTTGCCAGCAACGGCGGAGGCTCAGCCGGAGTCGGACGATGATGTGTTACTGGTCGCGGTGTACGAGGCTGAGAGGCAGCTAAGTCTAGAGAATGGCGGCTTCTGCACCTCAGCTGGGGCCCTGTGGATTTACCCTACCAATTGCCCAGTGCGGGACTACCAGCTGCACATTTCCCGGACCGCTTTGTTCTGCAACACGCTGGTGTGTCTGCCTACGGGGCTGGGAAAGACCTTTATTGCCGCCGTGGTCATGTACAATTTCTACCGCTGGTTTCCTTCCGGCAAGGTGGTCTTTATGGCTCCCACGAAACCCTTGGTGACACAGCAGATCGAAGCTTGCTACCAGGTGATGGGTATCCCACAGTTCCACATGGCCGAAATGACAGGTATTTTAGAAAGAGTGGGCTAATATGAAATTAAGAGCTGGGTACCCAGGGGAAAGCAGCATTCTGGTGGAATGCTAAATTCTTGATGCATGTGAAATAGTTGCCAAACCACAATATGCGCATCTTATATCCCCTCCCTTAAAACGTCGTCTACTTATATCAGTTCCCAACACTGATAAATAGGGTGGCTTTATTCAATCTTCAGAGAATCCTTGTAGCTTGTCAGAGTATTTTGAAACTATTATGTGTGTATACCCCATAGGTAACTGAACATGATGTTTCCTGGCTTTCTTCCCAAGAAAGATTTCCCAGTCGAATGATTTGCTTCTCTTTAAATATTATGGCATTTTGTAGGAATTCTCTAAAGTCAATCTAGTTGTGGTCTTAGATAAGTGCCAGCTTTGAAATTTGGACCACACCAGAGCTTTAAAATGAAACATTCCAATAAATTGTCAAATTACTCTCTTCTTAAGCAGATTACAAAAGCATGTATGCATTCTGAAAATAGGCCAGACTATTTATATTTTACAGATAACAGTCTGAAGTTTAGAATATCACTTTTATTTACAGGATCTACTCAAGCTCTCACCAGGAAGGAAATATGGTGCAGTAAGAGAGTCCTTTTTCTTACACCTCAGGTCATGGTAAATGACCTTTCTAGAGGAGCATGTCCTGCTGTTGAAATAAAGTGCTTAGTTATTGATGAAGCCCATAAAGCTCTCGGAAACTATGCTTATTGCCAGGTAATAATTTTACTAAATGATATTTTGTAGTGTAACCATATTGTTAAGGATTATTTTGTACAATAGTTATTGATGGAACTTACTGACGGTATTATAAAATGCCTTACATTTATTATCTCAGAACAGATGGTGATAGGACATACCTGTACTTTCCTTCTTCCATTCAAATCAGTGTTGCTGCTGTCTTTTTTTTTTGCTAATGATTATTAGTGTCAGATGTGGATCATGAGAACTTGGTAATGGTTGGGTCTGTGATCTAAAGCAGGATATGGGTGGAGTTTTGTAAGTAATAATCCAAAGATTGATAGTGGATGTGTAGTGTCATTCTTTGGCAGCTGAGTAAAATAATACTTAAATGTCAGTGTTATAAGGATTAAATGACATAATGTATGCAACGTACCTAACATAGTGCCTTCTATTTGTTGAGTACTCTTAGGAATATAAAATAAAGCAAAGTGGGATGTGCTTCTAGAAGTCATTCATATCTTTGTGCTAAATGAAATTGACTTTTCTATTTCCCTCTTCTTTTAAGGGGGACTTTGCCTCTTTTACTTAAGGGCCAGGTCATGAAGGCATTTGTATTTTATGTTTAACAGTTTGTACTTTGTAGGCCATAGGAAATATAGGTGGTAGAGACTCATTAAAAAAATGTTTAGTTGAGGTAATACTTAAGATTTGAAAGGGATTAGAAGGGAAAAGGCTAACTGCAAGGTATCTCATGAGGGATGGGAGGAATATAGGATGACTCCCAGGTTTCTGACTTGGAAAACTGAGGATTGTAGGCATTCTGGAGGCAGAGCAGATTTGGGGGAGTGTGGAAAGATAGTGCAGTTTTATATGTTGAGTTTGGGGTGTCTATGATGAATCCAGCTGTAGATAATCATTCGGAAGCAGATGACAAGTGTGGATTTCAGCGGAGAGTACTGAGCTATACAGATTTAGAAATCCTCAGCATATAAGTGGTAGTTAAAACTATAATAGAGTAAGAATAGAAGAGGGAAAGAGAAGGGAAAGTTGATTTCATTGGTGCAAAGACATGACTTTTACTGCCAGTTTGTGAATTTGTAAAGTATTTTCTGTTGGGGACTTTAAATGTTATTGTATTATGTCTGTATTAGAATTATCATCTTTCTCATAGTTGATCTTCTTAACTATAGCCAGGAAATATATATTTTTCCATTTATTTGTATCTTTCCAAATTAAATGAATACACAGTGTGTTAAGATTTCTGCTCAAGAGTGGGACTTACAAATTTTTATTCAAATTATATGGAATTCATTCTGAAGATTTATCCTATATGTAATGTATTTTAAAATAGTTTTTGTAGGCATTGGATGATTTTTTTTTTTGAAACAGAGTCTTTCTCTGTCACACCTGGGCTAGAGGGCAGTGACATCATCATAACTCACTGCAACCTCAAACTTCTGGGCTTAAGCAATTCTCTTGCCTCAGCCTCCAGAGTAGCTGGGACTACAGTTGCATACTACCACACCCAGTTAATTTTTCTGTTTTTTTTTGTATAGACGAGGTCTCACTCTTGCTCAGGCTGGTCTAGAACTCTTGGCCTCAAGCAGTCCTCCTGCCTAGGCTTCCCATAGTGCTAGGATTACAGGTGTGAGCCACCAAGCCCAGCCTATTTCTTAATGAAGGGAATGTCTCTAGCACTCAGGAGACATAGTTACAGATGAGTGGAAGGTTGTCCATGAATTTTTCACCTCAACATTCCTGCTAAACAAATGATTAAAACCATTCCTGGATGTTTAAGTTAGCATATTTAACCAATGTATACACATATAAATTTGTATGTTTATTTATTTATATTGATATGCATATATAAATATATATAAAAATATATATTAATATTATACATATATATTTAGCCTAATCTAAAATTATTTCCTCCTTAGTCTGGTACTCAGGATTTGTCATGCATTCTCTGTATTTTTGTCAGCATAAATTTGTAAAGTCCCAATCTTCTTACTATAGAAATTAACATTATAATTGGCCCTCTCACTCTTGCTCTGGCTGGTCTTGAACTCTTGGCCTCAAGCAATCATCCTGCCTTCCAGAGTGGTAGGATTCTAGGCATGAGCCACTGTGCCAGCCTAGATGATCTTTTTTTTTTTTTAATAAGTGCAAGATTTATGCTTTTATTGAGTACAGTTAAACATGCATTGACTTCATTAATAACAAAACAGCCCTGAGAGTTTATACTACATTGAATATTCTAGACGTAGGTTCCAACAGGTACACCAGCTCCATGAAGCATGTAGCTTCCAGGGTTATAAACACATCATTTCCTCTTCTGCAAGATGCTTGAGAATCCCTCCTGAAAGGAAGTAATGTATTTGGTTCACTTTTCATGTGTAACAGTTCTGGTAAGTGTATTGGTACATATGGCGTATAACTATAAAATGTTTTAATCAGAACTGCCACAACTGCCTCACATTCTGAAAGAATGCTTTGAATTTTGGCTGTCATACAAAAAAGATTTCTAAAAGCACCAATCCAATAAGTGGTCTTTTTATGTCTTCCTTGCTGCATTTATGGTTTTTCTTTTATTCTTCTGTGTTATCTAAGGACATCACTTCTAGCATTAAGCTACAATGGAAATAGTCATTAGGGATATTTTGTTTTGCGTCAGTTTTTAAAATTTTTTAACTTTTTAAAAGCTTTTTTATGAACCTAATATTATGAACATATATTTTTCTCTCCACCTCAATATTTTCTTTCTTTCTTTCTTTTTTGTTTTTAGACAGGGTCTCCCTTTGTTATCTGGGCTAGAGTGCAGTGGTTTTGTCATAGCTCACTGCAACCTCAAGCTCCTGGGCTCAGGCAATCCTCCCACTTCAGCCTCCTGGAAAGCTGGATCTACAGGCATGTGATACCACACCTGGCTAATTTTTCTATTTTTTTGTAGAGACAAGGTCTAGAACTGTTGGCCTCAAGCAGTCCTCCTGCACTGGCCTCCCGAAATGTTAGGATTACCACTGTGCTCTGCCCCACTTCAGTTTTTAATTAGAATAATTATACTTAGGTCTCTGAAGATTAAGTTTAATGTTATGTCTTTATATGCAATCTATATCATGTTTAAAAAGTGCCATAAGTTATATATATATATTTTATTTCGGCATATTATGGGGGTACAGATTTTAAGGTTTCAATAAATGCCCACTCCTCCCCTCCCCCCAATATTTTTTGAGTATTAATCAGGATTCAGTGTTAGTCTCATTGACTTTATTTTTTTTGAGACAGGATCTCCCTCTGTCACCCAGGCTAGAGTGCAGTGCACTCCTAGCTTGCTGCATACTGCATAGCTCACTGCAACCTCAAACTCCTGGGCTCAAGTGATTCTTCTGCCTTAACCTCCCGAGTAGCTGGGACTGCAGGCATGCACCACCATGCCTCGCTAATTTTTCTATTTTTTATAGAGACAGGATCTTGCTCTTGCTTAGGCTGGTCTTGAACTCCTAGCCTCAAGTGATCTTCCTCCTTTGGACTCCTGAAGTGCTAGCAGTATAGGTGTAAGCCACCATGCCTGGCTTGAATTTATCTTTGACTTGGGTTGAAATGAGGTGATTTTTAGGTAATCTGGTTTTTTTTTTTTTTTTTTGAGACAGAGTCTCACTTTGTTGCCCAGGCTAGAGTGAGTGCCATGGCATCAGGCTAGCTCACAGCAACCTCAAACTCCTGGGCTCAAGCGATCCTACTGCCTCAGCCTCCGGAGTAGCTGGGACTACAGCCATGTGCCACCATGCCCAGCTACTTTTTATATATGTATTAGTTGGCTAATTAATTTCTTTCTATTTATAGTAGAGACAGGGTCTTGCTCTTGCTCAGGCTGGTTTCGAACTCCTGACCTCGAGCAATCCGCCTGCCTCATTCTCCCAGAGTGCTAGGATTACAGGCCTGAGCCACTGCACCCTGCAGGTAATCTGGTTTTATTGTTTAATTCTAATGCAGGAACAATGGGATACTGATAGGTGTTCTGGCAAATCAGTTTACTTGGGAGTCCTTTTTCCTTTGTACTGGGGCCTCACCTGAAGGTGCACATGGGAATCTGGCAAATTATCCAGCATTAATCATACTGGAAGCAGGTGTCGAGTTCAAACTAGAGTAGAATGGTGCTTGATGCCACTGTGGAAATGTTTTAAAAGTATTTAAAAGGAAGCCAATTTCTAAAATTACCTTATTTTTTTATGAATAAACTTAATTTAAAAACTGTAAGCCTTCCACATAAAATCTAACTTCTTTAAATCTTTTCTAAATTTTTAAAAATTTCAAATATAATTTCATATTGCTGTTTAAAATATTTTTAGTTTTTATCTGTTTCAATTTATCTTCCTGTCAAGTGTGCATATGGATATTGCTGTCACTGGACTGTGGCCCAAGCAATGGAGACTGGACTCTCTTCCTCTTCCATTTGACCTTGAAGTAGCCCTTTAAGTATTTTGATTCGCCCTTGTATTAGGCCTTGATGTTGTAGATTTTACATAGAAAAGCTCTAATGTGTTTTGTTTGTATTGACCTGAAGGCATCTAATGTTTTCTTTTTGGTGGGGGGACAGTCTCACTCTGTTGCCTCAGCTAGAGTGAGTGCCATGGCGTCAGCCTAGCTCACAGCAATCTCAAACTCCTGGGTTCAAGCAATCCTCCTGCCTCAGCCTCCCGAGTAGCTGGGACTACAGGCATGCGCCACCATGCCCAGCTAATTTTTTCTATATATATTAGTTGGCCAATTCATTTCTTTCTATTTATAGTAGAGATGGTGTCTCACTCTTGCTCAGGCTGGTTTTAAACTCCTTACCTTGAGGGATCCTCCTCCTAGCACTCAGCCTCCCAGAGTGCTAGGATTACAGGCATGAGCCACCACTCCCAGCCCTAATGTTTTCTTGATTGATGTGGAATATAAAGTTAAATTGCTCTTCAGATACTGTGACTAATAGTTCTATTCATTAGACCATCAATATGCCAATTAAGGAATAATGATAATGGGCCACCTATGATAGTTTATTTAAAGAACTGCTGTTCTTTTTGTGTTGGACAGATGATATTAAAGAACTTTTTTTTCTTTTAAGGTTGTAAGAGAACTAGTCAAATATACAAATCATTTTAGAATCTTGGCTCTTACTGCTACACCAGGTAGTGATATAAAGGTAAGTAAAATGTTTCTCCATTTATTATTAATAACATTTAAGAAAATAAGAACTTTTATATGGGGCCACATGAATATTCCATTCTGTTATTTATCTAATTTGACATTAGGATTACACCATTTCCTACAACCTGCCTTGCTTTTCTTCTGTGGTTGCAAGAGTTTCTTTAAATTAGTAGTTTTCAGAATTCAGTGTGCCTAAGAATCACCTAAGCTGTTTGTTAAAGGTACTGAATTTTTTTAAATGGTAAAAATGTTTTTTATTTTATTTTTTTTCGCCCCCTCCCTCACCAGCCCCCCTTGTATTTTTTTTATTTTATTTTAATTTATTGATTGATTGATTGATTGAGACAGAGTCTCGCTTTGTTGCCCAGGCTAGAGTGAGTGCCATGGCGTCAGCCTAGCTCACAGCAATCTCAAACTCCTGGGCTCAAGCAATCCTGCTGCCTCAGCCTCCGGAGCAGCTGGGACTACGGGCATGCACCACCATGCCCGGCTAATTTTTTCTATATATATTAGTTGGCCAATTAATTTCTTTCTATTTATAGTAGAGATAGGGTCTGGCTCTTGCTCAGGCTGGTTTTGAACTCCTTACCTCAAGCAATCCTCCCTCCTTGGCCTCCCAGAGTGATAGGATTACAGGTGTGAGCCACCGTGCCTGGCCTTAAAAATGTTTTTTAAAATTGTTACTATTTTCAGTTCTTTTGAAGTTTTAATTTGAAATTACTTTAGACTTGCAGAAAATTTGCAAAAATTGAAGTTTTTCTATGATTCTTATTCAACTTCCCCTAATATATATATATTTTTTTTGAGTCAGAGTCTCACTTTGTTGCTCAGGCTAGAGTGCCCTGGCGTCAGCCTAGCTCACAGCAACCTCAAACTCCTGGGCTCAAGTGATCCTCCTGCCTCAGCCTCCGGAGCAGGTGGGACTACGGGCATGCACCACCATGCCCGGCTAATTTTTTCTATATATGTTTTTAGTTGGTCAATTAATTTCTTTCTATTTTTAGTAGAGACGGGGTCTCGCTCAGTCTGGTCTCGAACTCCTGACCTTGAGCGATCCACCCGCCTTGGCCTCCCAGAGAGCTAGGATTACAGGCGTGAGCCACTGCGCCCGGCCTAACTTCCCCTAATATTAACATATGTAATCATAATAAAATGATGAAAGCTAGAAAATTAACAATGATATAGTAGTAATTAATCTGCAGATCTTATCTGAATTTTGCCAGTTTTCTCACAGAAAAGTTTGTCCTTTTCTGCAAGGTCCAGTCTAGGATCTCACATTGCATTTAGTTGTCATGTCTCCTTAGTCCCTCCAGTCTGTGACAGTTTCTAAGTCTTTTCTTGTCTTCTGTCACCTTGATTTTTTTTGAAGAGTAGGTGTAGAATATCCCTCATATCCCTCAATTTGAATTCATCTGATATTTTCTCATGATGGAGTGAAGTTATGCATTTTTGCCAAGAATACCCAGAAGTGATGCTTTACCTTTCTCAGTGCATCCTCTCAGGGAATACATGATGTCAATTTATTTCTAGTGGTGTTAATCTTGACTTGCTTAAGATGATGCCTTCTTGGTTTCTCCATTGTAAAATTTTTCTCTTTGTATTGGTAAGTATCTTATAGGGGAGATCCTTTGAGATTATGTAAATAACCCTGTGTTAGCATCCAATGGTGGTTCTTCCTTGCGAATTATTTCTATGGTGTTTGCCTAATCATTGTTTCTTCTTTCCCTCACTTCTTTTACATTCGTTAAGTTAAATTCTTCTGTTATGAAGATGTATTTCTTTCCCCCTATTTATTTGTTAATTCAATTCTTTACATCCGCACAGACTAATAGATATTTATTTTTTTCCTATGGGCTATAATGCAATATGATTATGTCAAGTTTTGTTGTTATTCCAGCTTTTGCCGTTGATGGCTCCTTCAAGATGGCTTCTGTGGGCCTGGTGCTGTGGCTCACGCTTGTAACCCTAGCTCTCTGGGAGGCCGAGGCGGGCGGATTGTTTGAGCTCAGGAGTTCGAAACCAGCCTGAGCAAGAGCGAGACCCCGTCTCTATTATAAATAGAAAGAAATTAACCAGCTAATATATATAGAAAAAATTAGCCGGGCATGGTGGCGCATGCCTGTAGTCCCAGCTACTCCAGAGGCTGAGGCAGCAGGATTGCTTGAGCCCAGGAGTTTGAGGTTGCTGTGAGCCAGGCTGACGCCATGGCACTCACTCTAGTCTGGGCAACAAAGTGAGACTCTGTCTCAAAAAAAAAAAAAAAAAGATGGCTTCTGTGCCCTTTAGATATGCACTTTGTTTTTTAAACACTTCCTAACTTTCTAGCATGGCAAGATACTTAATGCTCATTTTGTTGTAATCTACCACTTCTTAAACAGGCTCTGGTTTTCTTTATTGAAGAATGGTAAAAATGCAGATTCTGAGCCCTATTCCATAACTTTCTGATTTTAGTATCTCTGAATGGGCTATAGTGTATAGGGATTCAACTGGATACTTTCTAAGATAGCTTTTAACTCCGCCAAGCTGTATGTCTTTTTTCCTCTATTTGTCATGATGAATTTAAAGTTTTCTATCCTATCTCTGGTTTTTCCTTTAATCTTGTTTAAACATGATAATTTGATTTTTAGTCAGCTTAAATGTTATCACTTCAGAAAGGTCCACTCTAAGCTATAAAGTCAGCTTTCCCTAATCTTATTTTCTTCTTGACATTTATGATAATCTCTCTTTTGCTTATTCATTTATTTATTGTCTTTCCACCCCACTAAAATATCAGCTACAAGAATGCAGGAATTATGTCTATTTTGATCATAGCTCTATCATTAACTGAGTGTCTGGCATGTGTGAGTTACTCAAATATTTGTTGAATGAACTATTAAAAATATTAAACTCTTACTTTTGTAAAATGATGATAAATGTACTCCAGATTTTACATGTATATAGACCTCTGATAAATATAGTGTACTGTATGTTTTTTTTTTTTTTTTTTTGAGGCAGAGTCTCACTCTGTTGCCTGGGCTAGAGTGCTGTAGCATCAGCCTAGCTCAAGGCAACCTCAAACTCCTGGGTTCAAGCAATCTTTCTGCCTCAGCCTCCCGAGTAGCTGGGACTACAGGCATGCGCCATCATGCCTGGCTCATTTCTTCTACATATTTTTAGTTGGCCAATTAATTTCTTTCTATTTATAGTAGAGACGGGTTCTCGCTCTTGCTCAGGCTGGTTTTGAATTCCTGACCTTGAGCGATCTGCCCACATCAGCCTCCCAGAGTGCTAGAATTACAGGCGTGAGCCACCACGCCTGGCTTATGGGCTTATCTTTTTTTCTTTTTTTGATAGTTAATGTTATGAATTTCTAGTGCTACTTTTTTTTTTTTTTTTTTTTGAGACAGAGTCTCGCTTTGTTGCCTAGGCTAGAGTGAGTGCCATGGTGTCAGCCTAGCTCACAGCAATCTCAAACTCCTGGGCTCTAGCGATCCTACTGCCTCAGCCTCCCAAGTAGCTGGGACTACAGGCATGCACCACCATGCCCGGCTAATTTTTTCTATATATATTAGTTGGCCAATTAATTTCTTTCTATTTATAGTAGAGATGGGGTCTCGCTCTTGCTCAGGCTGGTTTTGAACTCCTGACCACCTCGGCCTCCCAGAGTGTCTAGTGCTACTTTCAAAATTTTACTGTTATTTCTGTTAGTGACAAACTAAAAAAGTTTAACATGTAATATAATTTATAATCATATTTAATTGATTTTGTATAGGCTGTGCAACAGGTTGTTAGTAACCTACTAATTGGGCAAATAGAGCTTCGGTCTGAAGATTCTCCAGATATTTTGCCATACTCTCATGAAAGACGAGTTGAAAAGGTTGTTGTTCCCCTTGGTGAAGAACTTGCAGCCATCCAAAAGACATATGTCCAGGTAAGCTATTTTTATCATAAGTCAGGGTTTTGATACATGAATTGTTAATATAATTATTTCAGTTAAGAGGATTTGGCTGTTATATAATATACAGTTATCTCATTTTATATGATTCATATGTTGAAAAGTCTTTGAAATTAAAATTTTTGGAAGGAGCACCATTCGTTTTTTTTTTAATTTAATTTTTTTGAGACAGAGTCTCACTCTTTTGCCCAGACTAGAGTGCTATGGTATCAGTCTAGCTCACAGTAACCTCAAACTCCTGGGCTCAAGTGATCTGCCTTCCTTAGCTTTGAGTAGCTGGGACTATAGGCCCATGCCCCAACGCCCAGCTAATTTTTTCTATTTTTAGTAAAGACAGGGTTTCGTTCTTGCTCAGACTGGTCTCAAACTCCTGAACTCAAGCAGTCCTCCTGCCTCGGCCTCCCAGAGTGCTACAATTACAGGCGTAAGCCACTGTGCCTGGCCGAGCACCATGTTTTATATGTACTAGCAAATTATTGTTTAAAGGAGAAATACAAAAGATAGACCATTTCTAAAGTAAATAATAGCCTTAATATGGTTTTGTATTTTTTTGAGTAAACTTTTTAACTGTAGTCTAAAACACACATACACACACACACACAAACACACACACATAAAAAGTGCATAAAACATAAGTGAATTTTTATAGTGTGAACACGCCTGTAACACATACCCAGATTCAGCCAGAAGTTTCTTTTGTAATGAAATACATTTTCAATATTTTCCTCCCTGACCTTTTATACAGCAGTAGTTCTCAACTAGAAATGATTTTACCTACCTAACATTTGGCAATGTCTTGGCACATTTTTGGTTGGTACAACTATGGGTCGGGGAGGGGGGAAGCAGGGAATGGAGTATATAGTAGTTACTGGCATCTAGTGTATAGTGACAAGGAAAATGCTAAACATCCTACAATGAACAGGACAGCCACCCACAAAAAAGAATAATCTGGCCCAAATGTCAATATTGTAGCTGTTGAGAAACTGCTTAGACAGTTGTCACTTTCATTGGAAGAAATTTGAGATAACAAGAGATGAATTGTTTTTTTATAGTTCATAATTAGCATTATGGTAGGAGAACAACATGTTTTCACATTGTCGTTGCCATGGATTAAAGATGGTTACAGGAATAGATAACTGAAACATTCATCTATTATTTAATCTACAATGTCTTAAAGAGGGGGTTTATAGGAATATGGTTTTTCTGTTTTTCTGTTCTTTGTAACAAAATTCTAAGTATTATTAAAATATGGTGAAGTCTTTAAACTCTTTTAGATACTAATACATTTTGATTTGATTAAAATCATTCCAGGCTGGATGAGGTGGCTCATATCAGTAATCCTAGCACTTTGGAAGGTTGAGGAGGGAGGATCACTTGAGGCTGGGAGTTTGAGACCAGCCTAGACAAATTAGTGAGACCCAGTCTCTACAACAAATTAGCCAGCTGTGGTGGCCGGGACTGTAGTCTCAGTTACTTTGGAGGGTGAGGCAGGAGGATCCCTTGAGCCCTGGTGTTCAGCCTGTGGTGAGCTGCAGTGAGCTATAATTGGGCTTCTGTACTCCAGCCTCAGCAACAGGAAGAGACTCTGTCTCTTAAAAATAATTTTCCATTTATAACAATATAAAAATTATAATTTGTATGGGCCAGGCACGGTGCTCATGCCTGTAATCTTAGCACTCTGGGAGTCTAAGGCCTGCGGATTGCTCAAGGTCAGGAGTTAGAAACCAGCCTGAGCAAGAGCGAGACCCCATCTCTACTAAAATAGAAAGAAATTTTTGGCCAACTAAAAATATATAGAAAAAATTAGCCTGGCATGGTGGCGCATGCCTGTAGTCCCAGCTACTCCGGAGGCTGAGGCAGAAGGATGGCTTGAACCTAGGAGTTCGAGGTTACTATGAGCTAGGCCGATGCCATGGCACTCTAGCCGGGGCAACAGAGTGAGAGTCTGATTAAAAAAATATAATTTGTATGATTACATAGAATTTATTTTTTTTTATTTTTAGGGTGCTTATTTAGGCAGTGGGCAATGTGATCAGCAAAGCTGGAAGGGAGGAAAGAAAAATGTATTAAAATAGCCCTATTTTAGGAAATAAAAATTAGGCAAAAGTTAAAGCAAGTAATTACATATTGTTGTAGTTGGTCTTTTATCCGGAGGTCTCTTTTTTTCCTTCGGTGGCCCATCAAGCTCATTCCTTCCTCAGGACCTTTTTGTCTACTATTTCCCTTCTCTGGAATTCTCTGTCCTTAGAACATCAAATGGTAGACATAGCTTGCTCAAATATTATCTCCTCAAAGAGACAGTCTTTGTGGACCTTATTTAATAGTGATCCTTTTTCTTTCAAAGACTCTATAGCATTATTGTGTTTTAGATTCTTAAATGCATTTATCATAATTGAAATGACCTGCTGTCTTTGTTCACTTCTTTATTCTTTGCTTCCCTCCATTGGAATATAAACTATATGAGAGTAGTGACTTTGTCTTAGCCACACTATCCCCGGCACTTAAA
This sequence comes from Mirza zaza, assembly GCA_008750895.1. Lineage (NCBI taxonomy): Eukaryota > Metazoa > Chordata > Mammalia > Primates > Cheirogaleidae > Mirza > Mirza zaza. The sequence continues at coordinate 21,921 of VSMD01017907.1, forward strand.
CATTACTTGATATATAGTAGATACTTAATAAATTTGTTGAAAGAATGAATCAATGAATGAAATTTAATATACTTGAGACATTTCAATTTATTCAACAGTCTGCAAATACTTACTAAGGACCTACATACCAAACTCTCTTCTAGGCACTGAGGAGGTAACAGTGAAGAAATCAAAAGCCTTCCTTTCATGGTACTTAGATTATAGTGTGTGTAGGTTGAGAGAGGGAGGAGTTCAGAAATAAACAGGTAGATATACTCTTAAATTATAGTTGGTTCACCCTTTTATGATAAGAATGCTCAACAAAATAGGCATAGATGGGGCTTACCTAAAAATGATACAAGCCATATATGACAAAGCTACAGCCAATATCATACTGAATGGGGAAAAATTGAAAGCATTTCCACTTAGAACTGGATCAAGGCAAGGTTGCCCACTATCTCCACTTCTATTCAATATAGTGCTGGAAGTCCTTGTTACAGCAATCAGACAAGAGAGTGGAATTAAGTGTGTCCAAATGGGAGCAGAAGAGATCAAACTCTCACTCTTTGCTGATGACATGATATTATACCTAGAAAACCCCAAGGATTCAACCAAGAGAATCCTCGAGTTGATAAATGAATTTGGTAAAGTCTCAGGATACAAAATCAGTACACAGAAATCAGAGGCATTCATATGCACCAACAATAGTAAAAGTGAGAACCAAATCAAAGACTCAATTCCCTTCAAAATAGAAACAAAGAAAATAAAGTACTTAGCAATATATTTAACTAAGGAGGTAAAAGACCTCTATAGGGAGAACTATGAAACACTGAAGAAAGAAATAGCAGAGGATGTAAACAGGTGGAAGAACATACCATGCTCATGGGTCGGCAGAATCAACATTGTTAAAATGTCTGTACTACCCAAAGTGACCTATAGAGTCAATGCAATCCCTATTAAAATACCATCACCATTTTTCACAGATATAGAAAAAATAGTTTTACGTTTCGTATGGAACCAGAGAAGACCCGTATAGCAAAGTCAATCCTAGGCCATAAAAACAAAATAGGAGATATCAATTTACCAGACTTCAAACTAAACTACAAGGCTGTAGTAATTAAAACAGCTTGTGACTGGTACAAGAACAGGGACATTGACCAGTGGAACAGAACAGAGAACCCAGATCTAAAACCATCCTCATATAGCCAACTAATCTTCGACAAAGCAGACAAAAACATACACTGGGTAAAAGAATCCTCATTCAATAAATGGTGCTTAGAAAACTGGATAGCCACATGTAGAAGACTGAAACGGGACCTATACCTTTCACCTTTCACAAAAATCAACTCACGCTGGGTAACAGACTTGAACCTTAGGTGTGAAACTATTAGAATTCTAGAGGAAAACCTCGGAAATACTCTTCTAGACATTGGCCTAGGCCAGGCGTCCTCAAACTATGGCCTTTGGCCCACATGCAGACCGCTGAGGACATTTATCCGGCCCGCCGGGTGTTTTTGATGCTGTCCTGCTTAGCAGACGACTAGTCCCGGGCCCACCGCGCGCATGTGTGGAATGTGCGCTGTACTCTCCAATGGTCCTCCAATGGTCTGAGGGATGGTGAACTGGCCCCCTGTTTAAAAAGTTTGAGGACCCCTGGCCTAGGCAGAGAATCTACGAAGAAGACCCCAAAGGCAGTCACAGCAGCAGGAAAAATAAATGGGACCTGATCAAATAAAAAGCTTCTGCATAGCCGAAGAAACTGTCAAGAGAGCAAACAGACAACTCACAGAATGGGAGAAAATTTTCACAGGCTACTCATCTAATAAAGGGCTGATAACCAGAATCTATTTAGAACTCAGGAAAATGAGCAAGGAAAAATCAAACAACCCTATCAAAAAGTGGGCAGAGGACATGAACAGAAATTTTTCAAAAGAAGACAGAATAATGGCCAACAAATTTATGAAAAAATGCTCAACATCTCTAATCATCAGGGAAATGTAAATCAAAACTGCAATGAGATATCACTTATCTCCAGTAAGAATGGCCTTTATCAAAAAGTCCCCAAACAACAAATATTGGTGTGGATTGGGAGAGATAGGAACACTCCTACACTGCTGGTCTAGTTCAACCTCAATGGAAAACAATATGGAGATACCTCAAAGCGATAGAAGTAGATCTACCATTTGATTCAGCAATTCCATTACTGGGCATCTGTCCAAAAGATCCAGTGACACTCTACAAAAAAGACACCTGCACTCGAATGTTTATAGCAGCACAATTCACAATTGCAAAGTTGTGGAAACAATCCAAGTGCCTATCAATAAATGAGTGGATTAATAAAATGTGGTATATGTATACCATGAAGTACTATTCAGCTTTAAGAAACAATGGTGATATAGCACCTCTTGTATTTTCCTGGATAAAGCTAGAACCCATTCTATTCAGTGAAGTTTGTCAAGAATGGAAAATTAAGCACCACATGTACTCACCAGCAAATTGGTATTAATGGATGAACACCTAAGTGGACATATAGGAATAACATTTATCGGGTATTGGGCAGGTGGGAGGGGGGTGGGGGATGGGTTTATACAAGCATAATGAGTGAGATGTGCAGCGTTTGGGGGATGGTCACGCTAGGAGCTCTGACTCGAGGGGAGAGAGGGGCGTGGGCAATATACGTGACCTTAACATTTGTACCCTGCATAATATGCTGAAATAAATAATAAATAAAAAAGTCAAGCAAAATTATAGTTGGTTATAATAATCACTTGTTTTGACTCTTATATGGATGTTATCTGGGGATGTCAAATACTTTTTCCTTTTTTTTTTTTTTTTTTTTTGAAACAGTGTGTCACTTTGTTGCCTGAGCTAAAGTGTAGTGGCATCATCGTAGCTCACTGCAACCTCAAACTCCCAGGCTCAAGTGATCCTCCTGTCTCAGCCTCTGGTAGATAGAACTACAGGCATGTGCCACCACACTGGGCTAATTTTTCTATTTTTTGTAGAGACGAGGTCTCGATATGGTCTTTTTTTTTTTTTTTGAGACAGAGTCTCACTTTATTGCCCAGGCTAGAGTGAGTGCCGTGGCGTCAGCCTAGCTCACAGCAACCTCAAACTCCTGGGCTCAAGCAATCCTGCTGCCTCAGCCTCCCAAGTAGCTGGGACTACAGGCATGTGCCACCATGCCCGGCTAATTTTTTCTATATATATTAGTTGGCCAATTAATTTCTTTCTATTTATAGTAGAGATGGGGTCTCGCTCTTGCTCAGGCTGGTCTTGAACTCCTGAGCTCAAACGATCCGCCCACCT
>VSMD01017912.1:0-22633 GCA_008750895.1 Mirza zaza
CCACCTCCTCCAGGGGGAAAGCACCTATATAAATAATTTGGAATTCTTTTGCACAGGGGCAGCCGCAAGGTCTTCAGGAGACAGAAGTGATGTAGGCGCCAAAATCGCTGCGATGCTGTGCTTTGGCAGGACCCTGAGGGACATGTGGATTTTTAAGGGTCGCAGAACAACAAGGATAAAATATGGCTGGATCGGGCTGAACGTGCCAATACGGGAACACTTTTACAAGATTCAGAATTTAATGTTCTAGCTTTCACAGCTGGAATGGCTTTACGAGCTGGCTTCATTCACGGACTGAAAACTCGAATTTAATGGTGACCTACATTCAATAAGGTCACAGTGTCAGAATTTCTGCAGCAGAGTGTGGAGAAAGGAATCCAAACCCCCCTGGGGGATGGGGGTAAAGAAGTTGGTGTCATCAAGTAGAACCCTCATTTTCATCTTGGCCATGAGCTCAGGCGGACCCAAAAGACATCCAGTGAGTCTACTGGAAGAAGAATGCATTATTATTACACGCAATAACACGGATGAATCTTAAATGCATTATACTAAAGGAACCAGACTCACAGGGGTGCACAGGGCATGATTCCGCCTATGCGACATTCCGGAAAAGAAAGGACTACGGGGTCAGGCCAAAGACCAGTGGTTCTGGGGCTTGGGAGGGGACAGGGTAGTCGACTTCAAAGGGGCGCAGGGAAATTTTGGGGGGTGATTGGAGCTGCCCTACGTCCTCTTTGTGGTAGTGGCTACATGGTCAAATATATTTTTCGAAATTCTCAGAACTGCCCACTAAACTTGGCGTATTTTACCATATGTAAATTGACCTTCGTTTTAAACGGTGAAAAAGACGTGTGTTGTGATTTCTAGCACAACCACGTATGTGGCCTACTTCCCAGCTTCCTGCCTCCCGGGTACAAACCCCCGCACTTCTTTCTCTCCCCAGAAAAAATCCGACAGTGCGAAATCTTCTAGGGGCAATGAAGGTGTGGTTTATCATCTCCCTTCTTTGTCGGCAGCAGGGAGGGTCCGGGCAAAAAGCAGATGGTGCAATGGCTCACCCAGCAGGCATCTGAGCAGCTGGGTGGGGTTGGGGCAACCGAGCAGATAGCACAGGGCCCCAGCAGCCGTGGCCACAACAGGCGGCAAGGGGCACGGGAGAGTATGGAGACAAGCGCCTGGCAGGATCTGTGGCGGAGGGATGTGGCCATGCCTCGGGGACCCCGTGGGACGGGCACCCACAGCATTAGTGCTCAGACCTCACCGTCCTGGCATCTTTCCATTTTCTGCACACGGCCCACGTTGGGCAAACCCTGCCAGAAGGCAGAGGGCACGGGGCCTGTCGATGAAGGCCAGGAAGGTCAGCTCCGGGGTCACAGAGGCAGGAAGGAGGATGAGGAGGCGTTTCCCGTGCATACCTCATCCTCCTCAGCACACAGCCCGCAGGAGGTGATTGAGCTTCTAGAACTTTCTGGAACTTTCCTTCTCTCTAACTTGCACACACACACACTGACAACTATCTATCTCACCTGGACTTCCGAGTGTGGAAAAGTCAGGGAGAAAGGGCAGAGCAGCCTGTGTCAGAGAGCAGAGGGGATACCCACCTGGGTCTGGCAGCAGGGAGATCACTTTGCTCCCCTCTTAGGAAACAGAAAAACCTTCTTATACCCTATTAAATGCCTTTAAATGCACACAGCAGACAGGCTTTTCATTCCTTTTTTTCCAAAGGACAGTCACATGTAGTCTATATGAGACGGTGACCCCATTCCCCATCTACTGAGGTAAAGAGAACTCTCTGCAGTTTGGACAAGAATCATCGAGAAGTTGCACTAACATCACCAGCACCCTGAGCCGTTTTCCTTTCTCTCTTTCTCCCTGGCAGCGTGGCGAAGGGGAGGCCAGGGAGCGCCCCAAGGGGGAAGGTAGCAGCCCTCAGAGGCCACCCCCAATGTGCGCCTGGCACAGAACCGAAGCTTAATCAGTGTTTGCTAATTGACAGTGGAAAATAGGAAGGACCACAAAAATTTATTTAAAATGGTACAATGTATATTAGGGTTTGACTTTGCACATCAGTGGCTCATTTGGTGGCCTAAGTGGCCAAGATTGCCACCTGCATCTGCTGAAATCCTTCAGTGGCTTTCAGAAAATGCCAGTCCCCCAGCAGGGTGACCCAGCTCTGGATAACAGCATCCCAGCCTGCCTCAGCGTCATCTCCAAGTGTTCCCCAGCTGGCCTCCTGACACCCAGCTGGCCCCAGTGCTTGCGTTCCACGACCTGCTGGTGACGGCATGCTGCCCAGTCATGGGGTCTCAGCCTTCGGCCTGGCACACGGAGCTCCTGCCAGATCCCACTCTCTCCTCCTCCGCACCCTTCTGGAATTTATGCCTAAAGACCCCACTCGGGCCCGCACCCCTCCAGCTGGTGCCCTGTGTCTGTGTGTCTGCGTGGCTGTCCCTCCGCAGACAGCTCTCGGTGGAGAAATGACAGCTTCTGAGTCACCTTACAAGTAGGTGCTGCATCTGTCAAACGTGGCCTCCTCAGAGGAAAAAGTGATTCTGGCAGGAAGGAAAGTCGGGCATTGTTGGATCCAAGGGTGGAGCCGTGCATGACTTACTGGTTTTAAAAAGGAAACACACACACACACACACACACACAAAGGTACGTACGAGTTGCTAAGGCATTGAATTTCTATTCCCAAATTTCATACGGAGCCAAGTATGAACTTCACCCATGCACACACGCAAGTCTGAACTTATAAATGTGTACTTGTAACGGTCTGATGAAGGTGAGACGACGTCAGTGAGTCAGCAGGGCAGGCAATGAAATATAAGGTCGTGAAATATAAGGACAGCCTTGGCAGGGCTGCAGCCTCGGTTCCCGGCGGCCGGTCCGTTCCCTTCTGGCCTCGCCCGGTGTGACCGGTTCCGTCCTTGCTGCTGACGAACCGGCTCGCCCCGCGGCCCCCACCCCAGCACACAGCCTGCTCTGTGCCCCCGTGCCCAGAGAGTCCCTTGTGGTCCTTCCCACTGGCCCGTGAGCTCCGCGGGACCCAGCCCAGGGCCTGGCAGTGTGTGCTTTTGAGTGAATGAAATGAATAAGTGCACAGGAAACAACGTAAAAGAAAAATGCACAAGTGAGTTCTAGATCATCCTTTTGCCTCAGACACCTTGATACGCATCCCAATTTTTTCTTTCTACTTAAGCCGTTCAGGCTTCAGAATCCTGAAATCGTCCCACAGTGCTGAGCAGGTGGGGTGAGTCGGCCGCCACAGCTGTGACTCCCTGCGCCACCGCTTGTTGCCATCCGTTTAATCCTGGCTAAGTCCCTAAACTCCCTCACGCTCGGTTTCCCAACATGTAAAATTGGGATATTCATAAGACTTACCTTATGAGCCCATGATCCCCAAACTGTGTGCTGAGGCACCCCCGGGGTGCCACAGCAAACGCACAGGGGCAGCAGTGCACATTTCAGATCTCCAGGGGGAGAGCCGGGTGCAGGAATGTGAGCCTGTAGTCCCCGCTGCTCAGGAGCCTGAGGCCAGGAGTGCCAGGCTCCAGGATGCCTTGGTCACTCCTGTGAATAGCCACTGAGCTCCAGACCCTGTCTCTTAAAAAATAAAAAAAAAATAAAATAAAAATTCCAAGGGAAGCACGGAGATGTCTATGAGATACTACGTAAATCCTTGATATACTCTTGGTATCTGTTGTGATGCTGCAGCTCTGGGCTTAGTTAGACCTAACTACTGCAAATTATTTGGCATTTCTTTTGTCCTAGGGTAGCTTGGGAACATTTGCTGAGATACTAGGGGCACTGGAAGCTGAGAAAAGCCGGGGACCTGTGTGGTAGGGGTGTTGTGTGTAGCGCGTACGTACCGAGTTTGCTGCGTGTTAAGTGACCCACAGACATTAGCTGTGATCGTTGTCATTCCCGCTCTCTGGACCAGTTTTCTCATGGAATTCTACCAGTCACCTAACGTGCCATTTAAACTAGGAGCAAACTCATAGGTTTAAGCAATAAAACTATGAATAATCATTCAAATTTCTTTATTTCCCCCCAAATTGTAATTGACTGTAGTTTAAGGGGGGGAAAAACCTACGTGAGAATAGGCAGGCACTAGAATTCCTTAGGGGCGTTCCTTCTAGGAAATGAAACCCACAGACATTACCAAAGTTGTCACTGGGCACAAACCACTAGAAGAGAGTAAACAATCGTGAGTCTGCTGCACTGGAAACTCACACCAAAAATAGACTTAGTCCCAGGAAAGGTAAGCTTTGGAAATACACCGTCTTAAACAATCGCTTGAATTGCTCATTGATTATCACAATCAAATGTCAAGGACTCGTTCTCCGCTTCTCAAGAAATAAATGTACTAGAAATAATTTATTCTGTTCTATTAATTTTTTTTAAAATGGATGGATGTCTTGTTTGTTTGTTTCCAAGGTTTCCACCATTACAGACATTACTTTTTTAAAACCAACTAAGCCATGACTTGGTTGGTGATTAATAATATATAAATGTTGTGTGTTTAAGCAGCAGTTGCCATGTCATTTTCACAAAAAAAGATTTCCAAGGATCTCGGAGGCCAGAAAATAGCTCTTGGTTCTAAGGTCCAAACGCCAAACAAATTTCTTCCAAAGAAATTTCAAACGAATTGCATTCTTGAGCCTATTTTTCTAATGGAAAGACTAGCCCATGTAATAAGTTACCCTGAAGTCCTGAATATTGTCAGAGCCTCTGACAGCCTCAGCCGGGAGTGAGAGAAGCTGACCCCTCACAGTTACGAGTGCTGATGAGTCACCGGGGATTTGGCCATTGGATCTCTTTCGTTATCCATGCAGGGATCTCTTTTCCTTCCACATCCCAAAGCGGTTATTGTATCGGGAGCACCAGAGAGCATGAGAATAAAAACCTTAGATTTAGTATGAATCTAAATGTTGACCTTAAATGTTCAAACATTTAAAAAGAACAGCAGGTCCTTGTACGATAAAATACAATAATGAATAATGTGCACATCGAGGAGATCAGAGAGCTTTTCCATCTAAAAGAACCTCTCCACCCCATCCTGTGAATCTCAGGAAGTGCATGTAACCCGTTAGGAAGAGCTCCCATAGAGGCACAAACGGAGAGTGAGGGTTCTAGCATCCTGTTTCCCCAAACTGTAGTCCTACAGCCAGTTCTAAATCTGTAGCCTCTGAAAAATCTCTAAAAATCATACACATCGTTCATGGAACTTGGATATCTTTGCTCTGTGGCTTGTGTCACTAGAAGATGAGGGTTTTGTGGACAGGTTTCATGTCCTCCTTGTTCACCGTTTTGTCCCTTGGTCTGAAGAGTATCAGGCTTGCAGCGAATGCTCGATACACAGTGGTTAAATCAGCAAGTAAGCGGTCAACCGTTACCGTATGTTATAAAGCAGGTTTTTAAGGTTATTCATTGAGTCCCACAGGTATCGCCTCATTTAATCTTTACAGCATGATAAGAAAATATCGTCTCCATTTTACAAATGAGAAAGCTAAGATTGAAGGAGGCAAACGATGGCCCCCGGTGGCACAGCCAGCAAGCCCAGGGCTCGGGCGTGGAGCCTGCCATGTGCTGGGTGCTCAGGAAGTGAACAGACGGCTTCGAGCAGCACTGGTTTCCCCTTTGTTTCCCCTTTGTCAGAGCTTGCAGAAAGGTGTAACCAGAGGTCGAGCAGGCGGGAACAGGGGTACGGTGAGGGGTGGCGGGTTGGCCTCCCCCAGCGTGACTGGGAAAGCAACTCTTCCCAGCCGCCTTGCTGTGTAATCTGTTTCTCTTTTGGAAAGTGGCAGCATCAGGCCAGATTGCAAGGGGCTCCCCAGGGGTTGGGTCTCACGTCTTTTCATAAGGTTGGCACATTTCCGCGATGTCGCCTACTTAGGGTCTGAAGAGTGAGGAGCAGGAGGGTCTCCCGGCACGTGCTCCAGATGTCCACGAACACGTAGGATGGCGAAGACCCCATCTCCGCCCATGTCCTTCCCGGCCCAAGCCGGACTCACGCGGGAGGGGCTACCTTCCTTCCTGTCCCTGACCTGCTCGGCACCCTCTGCCAACTCACCCCCAACCCCAGGGCTCGATCACAAAACCCCTCTTTTCTCCAGCCCATCTCGTGGGACTTGCATCCTGTGGTGTTAACACCCTCTGACAGCCGTGGTTATCTGTGTTCTAGCATTCAGCTAGAAGCGAATGCCCCACACACAGAGCAGCGACACGTGCGCTCGGCAAGGGACACCCAGGGCTTGCTGCTGCCAGCCTCTCCAGGGTGCGATTTTTAGGGGGAATTTAAGGGACAGCCTCAGGTAACAAGGCTGCCTGGCTGGAAGGGCTGTCAGGCCTTCCCATTGAGTGTGGAGCCGGGCCCGGAGCGCCGAGGCAGCTTCCCAAGATCATGCGGCCAGTTAGTCACCAGTGAAAATCACATTTTCCTCCTAGCGCGCCACACCCTCTGTATTCTGGGCAAATTCCAGGCTCCTTTGGAAGCGTGACAATGCTAAAGAGAGGCACATGGACCGTGGCTTTGTGGACGCCACCTGTGAAGGTGACACCTCCCCCTCGCTCTCAGTGCATCCCCCAGGTACAGACAGACATGGGACACACACGGGACACACACGGCTGCCCGCTTTGGGGTCCCCGCGTGCAGATGCGGAGGGGCGCTCAGCCAGCCACAAGGGCACGGAAGGGACCTGAGGCCGATTCAGGCACAGCGATTCAAAATCTTTGTTTCTTTAACAAGAAACATAGGTCCCTTTAGAAAACACATTTTTAAGTAATCCAGATAATATTTTCTCCAGCAGATGGAGGAGAGCGAAGCCAGCCCCACGGAGGAAAAAACAGCTCCCAGAAACCCCGATGAGGCGGCGGTGCCCGGGCCGGCTGCCCGGAGCGGGAGCGCCCGCGTCCTGCCGGCTCCGCTGGCCGCGAGAGATGCCTGCCCGCCCCGCATCCGCGTCCGGCCCAGCTGCGCGGGCTTTGCTCTTCCTCCGCCCCACCGAGAAATTGAAAAGCCATTTTCCTTTGAAGTTCTGGATTTTTTGTTTTTGGTTTTTTGTTTCTTTCATTTGAGATTACGGTTTGAGGTCAGAAAGGGAGACGAGGAATGCACAGACGCACACGCACACGCGTGGGATCCGGAGACGGTCCTCGCTCCACGTGCCCGCTCCGGGCCCGGATGGCCCGCGGCGTGACCAGCCCGGGCTCGGCCGGCGAGGGGTTCCCGAAGTAGAGGCGTTTCACGCGTGAAGCTGTCCACATGGGGAAAACGGAGCGCCCCGACGGCCTTTCCCTGATATTGCATGACGCCGTTTTAGAGACGAGAGCAGAACAGAAGCCACGCGGGAACCTCGTGTGCGAATCGAGGAGGGCTGCGCCTCGGCTCGCGGTAACGTGCGCGCCGCGCAGCCTACTCGGTAGCGTTGATGTTTTTTAAGGTTTTTAAACTTTTTGTTTTTTGCTCCTCAGATGCTTATGGGCCTGTATCAGCTGTAGTTCAGTCGGGAGGCAGAAACCACAGAGTGATTTAAGCAGGGAACGCAGAGCGTGAGGAATGTGTAGGTAAAATGGAGGATTGGAGCCGCAGGGACTGGCCGGGAGGCAGGGAGAGAACCTTCCGGAAGGCAGCGTGGCCGACACAGGGGGCAGCCGCGCGCTGGGCAGCTGAGACCGACGCTCAAGGAAGGCCCCGTCCAGGGCTGAGGAGGCTCGGCGCTGTCAGACCGGGCACAGCCGGGTCTCACCGGATGGGGGAGAGTCGCTGTGGGGTGGCACCGGCGGAACTTGCTGGAAATCAGCCCCCTTTCTCCCCAAGGAGGAGACACATAGTCCCAACAGCCACTGCATGGGTCACTGGCTGTATTAATCACTCCTCGAATGCAATCACAGTCTCAGTGAGATTTTTTTGCATCAATTATAAAATTAATTTCCAACAACTTGTATGTGAGATAAAAATAGGAAGGAGTGAAGAGAAAGGTCACCATTTAGAAGACTACATGTGTGCAATAAGCAAATAGAGAATGACAACGTTTCCACGATCCCTGTTGCTGTCATTTGGCGGGAAGCTTCCGTCTACAGGGTTCCCCATTCCCCTCCCTAAGCCAGCACCGCGGCCGCTCTGGTTCTCCCCTGGTGGAGGAAGCCTCAGTCTTCACTCCCAGGGGTTTACGTCCCTGGTCGTCCTGCCTCTTCTTTGGTTTCTCTAGTTTTCTACCAAGCTTTGCTTTTGGCTAATTCTTACACGCAGGTACTAAGAGGCACGCAGGGAACCCTCAGTGCTCCAGACGCAGTCACCCTTGCCCCGGGTATAGTAGCAATCCGAGTTCCCCCTGACAATTAGGATCAGTCACTCCTAATGATCAGCCAGGAGACTAATTCCCTTTTGGCTGTTGGCCCAGTGGCAACTAGGGCCCCACTACAGTTGCTTGGAAGTCTCTTCTTCTGGTTTAGTAGAGTCACTGTTGTGTCCCCTGATGGAGGTGTCGCTGCCCCTAAGGTCTCTAAGCCAGCAGAGCCCCAAGTTACTAGGATGGCAGCTTGATTCTTGGACCCACAGGTTCTGGCTATAATTGTCTCTGATTCAAAGCGCATGGCTCACACTCTGAGACAGAGCCCTGCTTTTTAAAAAAACTTAGTGATACACCATGATCATACATATCTGGGGGGTACAAGTGATATTTTGACACATGCATGCAATGTGTCATAAAGAATCAGGGTAATTGGGCTACCCAACACCTCAAACAGCAGCCTGCATGTCCCCTCCCTCCTGCACCTTAATGGGGGGGTGTGTGGGGGTGGGAAGAGCTGAGGAACTCGCTTATAGCCAATAAGATTCAACACCCGCTTCCACACACTTATTCCCATAACCAGAGATGACTAGCCAGCTTCTTCTAGAGGTTATTATTGTGAAATGAAGGATTGGAATAGATTCTTCTAAAATTCCTCCCTTAAACCTGCTTATGTCATTCATTCATCATCGTTCATCATAGTGAAAAATGGAAAAGACTCAACATGTTTAAGTAAATTATGATACCAAGTAAAGAACATTGGACAGAAATTGAAAATCATAATTATATGAATTTATAATCCTAATTTAATGTATGTGCCCAGATCTCGATTTCTAATGCCATTCTCCAATACAAGGAACCAGGGTCCCCTAAAGAGATGGCTGGTTCCAGGACTGGGGCAGGAAATACACAAAATGAGCCTGGGGTATCTGGTAGTGCCAAAAAGTAAGAAAGTACTCAAAAAATTTAAAAGAAGAAAAACAAATGAACAATGGAATTGTGTCAAAAAAAAAAAAAAAAAAAGACACAGGTTTCAACCTGTAAGAGCACCCAACTGCCAATGCTGAAGAATTTGAGCAATAAAATAAAGTAATATGGGATGATAACCCAAAAAATACATTACCGTGAGTCCACACTGCTGCAAATAAATTGTGGGATAAATAAATAAGTGAGGCGGAAGAGAGAGACAAAGCTCCCGGACAGAGGAATTCCAGGTAATTTAAGTAGACACTTCCTCCTCAAGAAGGTGAAGCCTAAGTCCCACTCTCAAGGGTGGGCTGCACACAGTGACGTCCTTCCGAAAAGAGCAGCGTGGCGAGGGGGGAAAAGAGACGCTTTACAAACACGACGTTGGCCAGGTGACCAAGGTCCACAGTGATAAGTCTCGTGGAGAGTGTATGCCCTTGCCACGTTGTGACGAGAAGGGCACCTCACCTCCGTGGTCCTCCCCAAAACTCGTAACCCCAGTCTGATGAAGAGAAAAACACCAGACAGAACTCAATTGAGGGACATTCTACAAAATACCTGACCGATACTCCTCAAAACCGACAAGGCCATCAAGAGGAATCCAAAGGAAACAGGGAAAGTGTGAGAACCTGCTTTAGCCAAGAGGAGCCCAAGGAGACACCACGTGGCACCCTAGGACAGAAAAAGGACATTAGGCAAAGACTGAGGAACTCCGAATAAAGCACGGACTGCAGTTAATTATGATGTAGCATTATTAGCTCATTAATTGTAACAAATGTGCAACGCTAACACAAGGTGTTACCATTAGGGGAAATGTGGTGTCCACTGTTCTAAGAGCTCAGCAGTCCTTGTGGTCAGCCCTGCTGGACACAGTGCAACCTCTGCAGAATGGTTTGCTGCCAATATAAGCATAATGGGAGAATACTGATATTCCAAGGCTATCCCTTAGGATCCTAGGTTATCCTTTAGTTTTCTGTACTAAATGGAATGGCAGTTCCAACAACTTCTATTCATACCTTTCCATTCCCGCCGTAACGTAAATGAGAAAGGCAAACTGAACAATGTCAGACCGTTTTCGTAAAGCTTGAAATCAGAAAACTTTTTTTTTTTTAATTTCAGCTTTCGGTGCCGCAATTTGGGGGCTGCCATTGAGGCAGAGCAAAGGAAAATGGGCCACACCATTCTGCGTGAGTTTTCCAAGGGCGACGCTGCAATACACCAACTGAACCGCAGCACTGTGAGACAAGTACAATAATGCCCCGTCAGAGAAAAAACATTCCAAGCGTGAGACAGACTGTCGAATCACGGAAGGAGTTGAGTCTTGATTCTGAATTAGGTATTGAGGATTTCTCTTTGTAAGCGTTACCTTTTAAGTTTAAAACATCTTTTTTGCGCCATGCCAGGGTTAAAGCATCTAACCTTCCCGTAGCAGCGCCAACAGTGACGTTACACATCCAATTCCACGGTCCCGGTGTTGACTGGCCCGTGGGCTCAGCACAGCAGTGCTTGAGTTTTGCTGAGTTAATTTCACATCTGGGACGTGGTTTTTTTGTTCGTTTGTTTTGTTTTGCTTTTAGCATAAAGCATGTCTTAGAGGACGATGCAACCAACGCCCCAAGTCCTTTGTCAGAGAAAGCATTGCCACTTTGGATTGAACTTCTTGAAGCAACCGTTGGAGGAGCCTGACTTGTGGTCACATATGTTAATTTTGACTAGTTTGTGTCAAGCTTTAAGACTTTTCTCAATATTTCAAACTAAGTCAGTTCTCGAATATCTGGGCCTTCTTGCACAACAGATTCAAAAGTATTCACAAAGATTCTCACTGACACCTGCAATAAATATAACTTATTAGGGAGCATTATTTACATCTGGTCTCAGATTCATTACAAAAAAAATAATGCTACAAATTATTCATATATATATATATATCTTGTCCTATACATTCTTAGCCATTTCTCCACAGACTAAACAGCAGGATTTTTAGTTAGATCTACATTTCTAAATATTGCTCTGTATTCGGAACACATATTTTCTACTTCACTTAGAAGACACTCTTTTATGAACTTACCATCGTGTCCAGGCAATTGTTTTTCACTTAATTCCTAGGTGCATTTCTCAACCACATCAGTTATTAAATTTAAAACAATGCCTGTGGGAATTGCTGATTTTATAGTTTGTTAGATTTCCCATCGTATGTCTCTTCCTTATATTGATCATAGACCTTATTACTATTATTTGTTGTATAACACTGTCTTAACTGAATTCTTTCTGCACAGATTCACTTTGGTTGCAAAGTAAACGTGGAATTCCTTTTCGCTTGTACACATCAACAGGTTTGCTCTCATTTTTCTTCTTGGAGCATAAAGTATTTTTTTTATGTTTGCATTTTTTATGGGGCACAAGAAGTACATAAAAAATGTTTCCTTCCCCTTTTTACAACAAGAGGAACAGCACACAGGCGATGATCAATGGCTGCTGAACACCTAGCGCTGGGGAACGGTACCGAGCAGTGGAGACTGCAGCAAACCGACACCCCACGTCTCGCTAATCAGCAACTGTGGCTCTGCTGGAACGTGGCCCTGTGACTGCAGAACTTTGCCAGTTTTAAAGAGGAACACAAAATCAAGATTTTTGTGATTTTTAAAACTTGCAACTAATTTAATGATAAATCAAACAAAAATATTACCACAATGTGGATCAATGCTTTTTTATTTGCAGAGCAAATAAAACTTCTTGGGGCAGGATGTGACCAGGAGGCCCCCATATTTGAGACCCATTCCTAGGAGAATGATTCTTGGAACCACACAGATGCTCAAGCGGGTCCTAGTGGCCCACGGGTGAGTCACCGGGTCCACTCCACCAGTGCACCCTCTGAGCAGACTTTCACACTGGTTTGAGCATCAGCCACGGCAATGACTCACGGTTTGATGGTCTCTCCACGCACATGCCTGGGCTCCACCCGCCCCACCCCACAGGGCCTCTCATGCCTGGTGCCCTGGGTTTTTCACGCCAGGGGGAAGAGAGGGATCTTTGTGTCCTGCCCGTCCCTGGTGTAAAGGAGGAGACCGGGCCTGAGAGAAGGAACACCGACCACTTGCTCAAAGCCACACAGCTTGTCAGGGGCAAAGGAAAAATGGGATCCCTTCCAGAACTGGCACTGGTCCCAACCCTTTCTTCACCTCCTCCCTGCTCCCCAAAAAAGAGACATGCGCAGGGCCCCAAGGGACTGGACAGCATGTCTTCAGCACCTGCAAGTTCAGAGCAGCTCTGCAATTCCAGCATGCAGTAGTTTCCTGCATAAACAGAGAGGAGAGGGACGTGATGCTTAAAACAAACAGGTAAAGGATGCTACCAGGAAAACGGACCCTTTGCCAAAAAAGGTTCTGATTTCACACTAGACCTACTAACCATGTCTTCGTTTCTCTAACTTAAAATAAATTAAATAAAATCCATAAGTAGTTAAAGGTATTAAAACAAAAACAAATTACTGTGGAAAAGTTAGTCGACTTTATAATATCTGAGGGTGGCAAAAACCTCTCTAAACAAAACCTCAGGCAAAAACCATAAAGAAAATGATTTGCTACATAAAGTAAAAATGTTTTGCATACTTAGAAACACTATAACCAAGTTTAAAGATAAATAACTAAGTGGGAAGAAATTGCCCCAAAATAAATGTCAAAGGTTGGATATTCTTAATGTATTCAAAACATTTGTAAATTATCAAGAAAAAGATAAATATATACAAATTGAAAAAAAACGCAAACCATTTGATTGAGGGATTACAAAGGTGAAATACAAGGAACCTATAACTACATGAAAACTATACTCATCAAAGGATTGAAATTCAAAACAACTAAGATCATCGTTTCCAAAATACTAGGTGAAAAATGAAAAAAAAAAGGTTAATGGAACTCCTTGTTGGCAGACACAGAGAAGTAGGCTTACCTACTCTTCACTAGGAGAAGGCAACTTGGTTTAAGTCTTTTACAGAACCATCTGGCCACATACTCCTTGGCCCAGCCAAAAATCTTCTAGAAAATTATTCTAAGAGGCAGTCGGTCATGTAGACGAAGCTGTTTACCACCTTGCTGTTATAATAGTGAATAATTAGAAGAAATCTACATGACCAAAAATAAAGACATAAGCCACTGAAGGGCCAATAAATGGGATTATCCCCATGCGCCTGATTTACGAGTAGTGCTACAGGAGTGTCAGCTTGAAGAAGTATTTCCCCTCTCACATTAGGTGAAAAAGCAGCACATTCTCAAGTACAGTTGACCCTTGGACAACACCAGGTTGAGCTCCGCAGGTGCACTTACACGTGGATTGTCTTCTGCCAATATCCTCCCACTGCCAGAGTGGGAGGAGAGATACTGAAAAGACACAGAGAGTAGACAATACATGGCAGAATTCGGGTTGGTTTTTAATTCTTCTCTCATGCTCTTCTCTACTTTTTCCAGTGTTCCTGAAGGAATATTTATTACTTTTATGATAAAAACATGGCAGGGCATGGTGGCTCACACCTGTAACCACTCTGGGGGGTTGAGGCAGGAGGATCCCTTGAGCCTAGGAGTTTGAGATCAGCCTGGGCAACATAGCGAGGAGGACTTCATATACTGTCTATCCTCATACATAAAAGCAGAAGTCTTTTTTATACTTCTAACAACGGACAGAAATGCCTAAAATTTACTATATTCAGGAGCAAATAAGGTGAAAACAGTTCTATTTCTGTCCCAAGTGACCTCATGCAGTTTCTATGGTAAAGAGCCTATTTCTATGGAAATAGCTTTTCCATAGAGCACTCTGGCTGCCCAGGTTCAATGCCATTTCTGTAGTTGGTGCCCTTTTTGGAATTGTTAGGAATGAATGATGGTAAGTTTGGATCAACTACAAAGTACCTTATGCCAAATAAAATAACTCAGAGGCTGTCACGTTAGGTAAGGCATTTGCCTCTTCTGGAAGTTTCCAGACCTCATCTCTAATATATCAAGAACAACTCTTGAAATAGTTTCAAATCTGACACCTGGACCCAGCTTTGGCTGGGCAGCCACTTCTGGTGTGCAGCAGTTTGAGAGGCCTCTTCTCAGAGCACAGTCGGCTCCTGGAAGGTCCTTCAGTAGAACCTCAGGGTGCCCTGTGGACACCCCAACTTCTCCTCTCTCTTCCCTCCCCCACCTCCCCAATCTCTCCTCACTCTCCTCCCTCTACCCCTCCCGACCCCCTTCCCCAAGCGCCCAAGAATTGATCTACCTGCCGTCTCTGCTTTCATTCTCTCTCTTGCACTCCACAGACCACATCCCTCACACTCCGTCCTTTCTGGGGGGTTGTCCCGGCCAAGTCTCACACTCACCAGGACCCCCTGTTTGCATGTGCTCCTGAAGAAGCAAAGGGCTCAGACTCTGGGGCCACACTGCCTGGGTTCAAATCCCGGCTCAACCCCTCACCCGTGGTGAGGTCTTGGGGAAATCACTCGCCTTCTTGTAAAAGCGGATTTCAACTGGCCCCTGTCCCACAAAGGTGCTGGAGGTAACGAAAGAGCTAAGGCCTCACATGTGCCGAGCCCACGGCCTGCACACGCCAGCCTCTGCACTGGTGAAAAGGAATGAAGCGGTCGTCACTTCCTGAGCATCTACCCACCCACAGGCATTCTATGTGCATCCTTCGTTAGATCTTACAGAAACCCTCTGAAATGTGTATTATTGACATATTATGCATAACCTGATGCCCAGAGAGGTTCTGCAACATGTCTCCATTCCCAAAGACGAGAACTAATGGTACCCCAGACACATCTTGCTCCAAAACTGTGCTCTTCTCGCTGCTTCTCCTTGTCCTTCAATTCAAGCAATAAAGACGGTTTCCTAACACGACACCTGGCCCAGGCACCCATAAAGAAAATAGCCATCAATTAGGTGGATGCAATCACTACCTAATTAAGTGCTCTGATCTGTAGCATTTATTCACTTGGCTAATACACACTCAGAACTGTGTAGAAGGAAATCTGAATTAGTGAATATGTGAATGAAGCCGCTGAGAAAATACGGCATGGTGTTAATGATTGAGAGGGTGCAGTAAATAATATTAGTATCTCTCCCTGTGAGCATAGGCAAAGGGGGCTACTGAGTTCCCTGTGGCTTTTCCATTGCCCTTTCATTCGTAAAAGACTGGTCACAAAACTCCAAATTGAAGTTTGAATTATGTTTCCATGCTGGGTAGGTCACTGCCAAGCAGGAAAAGGAATTAGCCTGGCAGCCGCAGTCTCTGTTCTCACGCTGCTGCCTCAGTCCCCGGAGGGAGGCGCCCTGCGGGGGGGTGGGGGGGTGGGGGGGGCTGGGCTGCGCGGCCCCAGGGCAGACCCCTCCTCTGCGTTCCCTGGAGAGAGGCAGGGCCGCACCTACCCTGAGGATGAGGACACAGCACCACGTCCCACCCAGGCTTAGCCACCAACTCAGCCTGACTCGCATCTGCCCCGGGCCGCTCCTGGAGCTCTGCTCATCTCGACAGCCCGCTGCAAAGCAGCTGCCATTGTATTTTCATTTAGCACCACGATTTTTCGTGTTCAATGAAGGTTTTTTTCAGCGAATTGGCTCTGAAGACTTCAAATTGACCATCCAGCTGGGTCTTCGCATTTTTCACCCAGACCCCCGTGTGCCGTCTTGTCATCCTCCGATGCCAGGATGGGAATCTCGCTGCCCACTCCCGCAGTCCACGGGGCTGCGCTTGGCGTGCAGCAGGACCCGCCTACCGCACCCCACGCTCTGGCAAGAGACCTGGACACCACTGCCCAGGGGAGCCGGGAGCCTCCTTCCTCCCTCGGCAGCGTGTCGGGAGCCTGGGCTCACCTGCAGCAGAGAGCGGGCGGCGGAAGGGCCGGGACGGCTCCGTCTGTGCAGGCCTCTGTGCAGGGAATCGTCGCAACCGGGCGATCCACCCCTCGGCCCAGCAGCTGTGCGGATTCGGGGCAGAAGGGACTTTTTTGCCGTTGAAAATGACTTATGGCTAAAGCACCAGAGCAGGCCAGCGGCTGCAGCCCTTCCAGGCCGGGCCCCCCCACGCCGGCCCAGCGGGTGGCAAACTGAGACTCAGGGACCTCCATGCCCACTGACCCTGTCTCCCTGCAGACCTCAGCAGCTAGGGCCACCTGGCTGGCAACAGCAAAGCCTCTCCTGACATTTGTACACGGTTTCTCAGACTCCCCGAGGGTTCGTGCCTGCGGGCCCCGGCTGCGGAGGCTGGCGCCCGGCCATCGCTGCGTCCTAGCGCTTCGGGGCAAGGGGAGGCCGAGGAGCGACCTCCGCACGCAGTCTCCTGTTTAGACCGTCTGACCCCTTCTCCCACTCAGCAAAGACTGGAAACCTACCGAGCGCAGGGAAGGCTTCTTTGAGAAGGTAGCTCTTGAGCTGAGGTTGGAAGGATGATAAAGCGTGTCAAAGGAAGAGAGTTTGCAGAGAGGACTCGGGCAAAAGCGAGGAGGTCCAGGAACGGCCACCAGGCGTGACACATCTCTCCACAGACAATGGGCACAAAGGCTGCGGTGAGAGATGACACTGAGGACATGGGGACATGGCAGCTGCCAGTGCAGGACCCCGAGCACCCCATGTCTAGGGAGGGACCAGGGCACGGCGACCATGGCTGAGGCTGCTCGTGTCAGCAAGGCCTGGGCAGCATCCAGACTCAGCCGCTTCCTGCGCTGCTGCGTGACCTCGGGAAGCCCCTGCTGCGAGCCGAGGCCCCCGGGGAGAAGGACGGATGGGGGGAGCCCTGCGTCCGTGCGCCCGGCAGCCGCCTCCCGCCGTCTCCCGGCACTTCCGCCCTCTCCTCCCAACACCTTTCCCTTCTCAAAATTACAATTTACAGATATGAACGCCAGGCTAAATAACATTAAAAATTGAATGTAAGAGGTAAAAAATAATAAAACGAGGTGATCCGGGAGTGAACTCACCACAGGAAATGCAGCCCGTGAGGATCGGATGCTTGCCAGAGACAATTAAATGTGGTTCTGTGCTCCCAGCCCCCCGAGGAGGGAGATGTAATCAGGTGTGTGAACCAAAATGTCCCAGGAGAAAATAAACAAGCAAGTCACTGTCACAGACGTGCAAGCGTATCTGGGTGTCTTCCTGCAGTTGTTCCTAGGTTTTCTATCTACCATCTATCTATCTTGCAATCCATCTATCCAACCATCCATCCATCCATTCATCATCCATCTATCTATCCTTTCCCTCTGTCCATCTCTCCTTTCATCCATCCATCCATCCGTCCATCTGTCCATCTATCTACTTAGATAGGGCTCCTGGGTAGCCATCACACATTTTCACAGGGAGTGTTGGGTTTGTTCAATATATAGAAACTCCTACTCTTACATACTTTCAAATTGGAGGCTTTAATACCTGTGAACACAGCTGTGACCTGGAGCATGAAAACACAGGCTCAACCTCCTCCCTCCCACAAGGATGGTGGCAGTAACCTTTACCTAAGGCTTGGGACTCGAACACAACAGGACTCAAGGAAGGAAAACTGTCTTCGTTGAGAAGACAGGACTGCATGCAACTGTTCTCAGTTACAATGCAAAATTATATGACTTTAAAATTGCTCAGATAGGGTGACCAGTTTTATAAATCCTTATACTTAAATTAATGTGAATGCTTAGAATAATTGCCTATTTTTTTTCAGAAACTTATATTAGAAGATGAAAACGTTCACAAAAATTCCATAGGTTAGATCTGAAAATGTGCACTTAGACACAGCCCCTCCTCTTCCCCAACTACTGCTAAATGCACACACAATAGGAAACTGCCGTGTTGTTGTTCTGCATTTAGCTTAGTGGTGGTTGTTACTCACACTAGTCATTTTGATAACTGATTGGTGTTGCAGATCTCTACTCTGTCGGCCATAAGGCTTGATAGAATCTAGAATATCGCCTCTATATACTTTTCGTAAGAAACAGGAGACTTTCATTATTAAAGGTGATATTAACACGAATTTAACAAATTCGTCATGTCTGTTGAAATGGACTCGCTTTTCCCCAGCTTGTTCAGTGAACTGAATGACAAAGCCTCTCCCTAAATTTTTTGATTTTTTTCATTTGGTTCTGACAACTCTCATTTGACTACCAGGCTTTCTGAGTGATGATCCGATTTTTAAAATCCCTTAATAGAACATTAATCTTGGAGTATGGCACTGTAATTGCTAACAGGCTGCCTGGCTCGGGCTCGGTCCGGTTACAACTAGTTTCCGAAGGAGGCAGATGAGGCCGGTGCCTCACGTGGAGCAGGAGCACGGGTGCCAGCGGTGTTGCCAAGACGCTGACTGGTGACTCATCCGTGACCCACCTTCAGGCAAACAACTTTAAAGAAAGGGGAATGCCTCCTGCACTGCCGCTTTGAAGATACCCTCGTGGCGACGTTGTTTCAGAATTGCTTTGCAATGTATTCAACTTTCTAGCAGACCTTTACTTCAGGTACCTATTACCGTGTTTCCCCGAAAATAAGATAGGGTCTTATATTTGTTTTTCCTCAAGAAGACGCCCTAGGGCTTATTTTCAGGGCACGTGTTATTTTCCCCTCAAAGCCTCAGCTCGCAGCACGCACAGGATGGCTGGGACCTGACAGGGGGAGCCGACCTTGTTGGTGGGTCTGCCCACACCTTCCCGGTCACCTCTGGGACAGCAGCTGTCACGATGGGCAGATGAGAAGGGCCGCTCGTCTTCTTTACCGCTCTGTGACGAAACGCACGGGTTGTGCAGCCCACGGGGTAGCCACGCCCATCACTAGGGCTTATTTTCAGGGCAGGGGTTTCTATTGTGCAAGTGTTTAGAAATCCTGCTAGGGCTTATTTTATGGGTAGGTCTTATTCTCAGGGAAACGTGGTATCGCGTCTGTAGCCTACACACTGTGACATTTTTATATCTTAAACTGGAGCTGGGGAACCCGCTCATTTTACCTCTTACCACCTCTCTGGTGTGAAGGCCGGTTCGGGCTCCACCATCACCCTCCGGCCCACGCTGAACTACTGCAATAGCACACGTGATCCGTCCACGTGGTCCGTCCACGTGCCCCCCCCCCCCCGGACATGGCCACATGTGGCGGGGCTTTGCTGTGAGTGGGACAGAAGGCTTCCTGCCCTAGGTTCACGGAAGCTGGGAGAGGAAAGGTTTTCCAGGAGGTCCTGGGCACTCAAGGCCACTGGTGCTTTAGAGTCGTGACCTCAGAATTGGGTGACGTGGAGGGCCTTGATGATCTGGGAAAAAAGCATTTCCGTGGGGACAGAGACTGATGACAGCTGCATAAAGAAGGCCCGGCTACAACACAGAGAAGACAGACGTAGCCAGAGAGAAGTCCAGGGGGGCGAAAGGAATTTGCTGAAGTAGCTGCATGTTCTGTTTGCTTGTTCGCTTAGGACAGGAGCTACCAGGGCTCCCGCTGCCGGTGGGGACGCCGCGGGAGAAAGACGCTGACAACACAGAAGAGAGAGACGTGCAGGGTCTGGGTTCTTAGGAGAGAGAAGGGGACTCAGAACGCAGGTGGAGGGGCTGCAGGAGACGCCCCTGCCGGGGGAAAGGGCAGTGATGACAGGGACACACACGTCTGCGGGCTGGTGGGGAGAGGGGACACGCAAGGAAAGCCTCGAGTGTCAGACGCGCCAGCTTTGGCGTCTGCCCACATGTTTACTTGCTCTGAGGCAGAAACTCTACACACTGAAGAAAGACTAAGAAGTGACTCTTGTCCCTGCGATTTCTGCCGTCCCCACTCACTGTGGTTCCACGGGACCCTTCCAGGGAGTCTCGTCTGCGTTCCACATGGCCCTCTGCACGGTGGCCCGGGGCGTGGCGGGACCCAGCTGTGCGAGGCTGGACGAGCCTGGGGCTGTGACAGGCTGTCGCACTCCACTCTGACACACGCACTTTACAGCGCAGGAAACCGGGAGAGCGAGCCAAGACCGACTAGAAGGAATTTAAGAGGGATGAATATAAATTTCTGCACTGGAGTTTAAAAAAACGTTTTTTGTACATATTTGGAATGAGAGGAAACTCAGCAGCTAGCAATGCATGTGTGGGAGCTGATACGAGCCAGGAAGATCCAGGAAATGGAAACCTCAGAAACCACCCCCCACGTTATATGGAATCCCCCCAGTGAATTATCCAGAAGGAAATGTCTTCAGGATCACCTAAAGAGAGCCATGAGAACCGGCCGTCATATGTATCTCTCGGGAATGCCTTCGGTCGCCCACACCCATGGCTTGGGGCAAGAAGCCAGCCCCGACGGGCCCGCCGACCCCGGGCTCCATGAGGTCGCCCCGACACGCCCCGGCTTGGAGGAACTCCCTCTGGACAATCTACTTCCTGTGCACTGGAATTTCCTGAGATTTCTTCATTTTAATAACATAATCTAGGTCACTCTTTCAATCATCTTCATCTCAGTTTCATTGTTAAACCCCCATAGCAAGTAGAACAGGGCTCTGCACCCTGTAAGTACTCGAAGCCACGTTTCTGCTATGCTCAACTGTGAAATAAGACCAATCAGTCCTGCATGGCCAACCTCGCCAGCTCACGGGGAGGCTTAAGGGAAACGGAGCGCTGGAGTCTTTGCGGGCATGGAAGTTCTCCAGAAGATACATTCAGTGCCTTCTGACACGGCCTGCGTGACATCTCGGTTAACCAGGTTAAATAGGAAATGGGTTTCTGGTTAAATGAATTTGTGTCAGTCTATGTTAAAAAGAGTTTCTAAAAGGTTTGTCCACTTTCATTCTTTGGTGACACCATCTAGGGAGGCACCTCTCAGCCCTCTTGGCTCCCAGGATCAGGCATGAATGGTCGGAGGTGACATTGAAAGGATATTTGCCTCAGTGATAAGCTTGTTCCATTTCTAATCAATTTCCCTCCCTGCGACCGGCTCCATGAAGTCAGCAGCCATGTCTGTCTTGTTCTCAACAGAATCCTTCGTGCCCAAGGCAATGTCCTGCTTCAGCAGGTGCATAATAGATAGGTGACATGAAAAATGTCTTGACGTTATTCTCGTTTTTATTTGCTTTTCTTCTAAAATAAAGAACAGTTAATAAAGTTGACACTCTAATTGGTTGAAATAATTTAGAGTTTTAGCATCTTTACACAATAATAATTATTCTCAAACGGAAAATAAGAATATTCAGATAATAAGCATTGCCTGTCTACATAAGATCAAAGCATAAAGTGAAAAAAAGAACATTTTTAAAGCAACAAATCCAACCGTCTGGCACCGTGGCGGCAAACCCAGAGGCTGTCGGTGGCTTTCTGCGGGACTCGGGCACTGCTGGAAAGGGCGGACGCCCAAGCGGTCAGACAAGAGAAGGGTCAGGTTCAGGATGAAGTCCGGAAAAGTCCAGGACAGCGAGGGGTCCTTGGCAAGCAAACTCTGGAGGCCTAAAGGAAGTTTATCTGTAGCTTCTTAATAGCATACAGTGAAAATCATAATGAAATCACTGTCAGTTTGAAGCAACGAGAAACAAAGGAAAAAGTCTTTCTCTAACGTGCATATAGAAGGAGTCCTGCTTTAGCTTCTCAGTGCCTTAAATTTCCTTTTACTAATAAAGGTTTGGTGTAAAATGCAGTGTCATTCCGCTTCCAGAATGATCTGAGCCCTTGAGAGCAGGAGCAACGATGGAAATGATAAGCCCTTGGCAGGGTCTTTGGCGCAGTCCCCAAGAGAGCAGATTGAATGGAACTGGAGGCCCCAGTAACCGCAGACCCGTTGGAAACTCAGCCACGCCTAGATGGTGGGATTTCGCAAAGACGGGCTGGTTTGGGCACAGTCCCGGGAAATGCATTTCAAAGTCCTTTGACCTCGTTTTGGAAATCATGTCTCACCTCAAAGACAAAAGAGCCCACACACAGAATATTGGATTATAGGATTTAGAAATCCAACCACCATTTAGATGCCATAAAGCTTGCTAGATCTGCAGTTTCAGTTATGTCTCTGTGCACAGTCACACGCTGCCTCGAGGAACACTGTGCACTTGGTGAGAGACACCTAATCCTCCCAGGCATTTTGTAAACGTGGAGTAACTTAAATCATCCAGAAAGTGGCCAGAGCAAAGAGTCAAACTCAGGTCTTCAGGCTTCACTGCAAAGCAAAGGACACCTACATCTGTTCGCCTGATGGCCGCGTTAAGTCACCTCTCACACTAGAATGCAAATTCCATAAAAACAGGGATTTTTCTCTGTCTGTTTACTGGTATATCTCCAGTCCTTGGGACATAACAGGATGCTCCTGTATTTTTGGAAGGAAAAAAGGAAAGGAAGGAGGGAAAAAAAGGATGGAAAGGAGGAAGGAAGAAGGAAGGAAGGAAGGAAGGAAAGAGGGAAGGAAGGAAAGTGGGAAGGAAGGAAGGAAGGAAGGAGGGAAGGA
>VSMD01017918.1:0-54096 GCA_008750895.1 Mirza zaza
ATCAACATCCCTGAGCCTTATCTTCAAGGAGGCAGATTTGAGGGCTGTTCTCCCACCTCCTCTCTGGGCCACCTAGTGAATAAATCTTTTCTCTTTTGCAAAACCTATGGTGACAATGATTGGTTTACTGTATGTGAGGACAACAAACCTGATCAATATCAGCTTTATCTTATCCCTTCCCCCATTTCTGAGGATTATGATGGCCTGTGGACTTTAATTTACTTAGTGTGTTAGGATTCATCAGTTATTAGGATTAATAAGTTATTATTCTTCTTGATATTCAAATTATTGCAAATTTGACCCTTCACGCTCATTTCTGTAAAACAACTGGAGATTTTTTTTTGACTTCTTTAGATACTATCCTAAAAAAAAGCTTCATAATCTGTTTTAAAGTAAAGTACCAGTGACATTTCAGAATAAGAATATCCCATATTCCATAACACGTGGCTGTAATACAGTGGTTTTTAAATGTTTGTTTCTTATATCAACATTGGCAAGGATTATTTTTTTAGCCAGAAGGTAAAAATGTATTCTAACTTCCTCTATCTAAATAACAGAACAGTTATTTATTTTATACATAAAACAACTGGTTCTGGAGCAATAATAGACTGTTTCTGCCAATCTTTCACTCTCTATAGACATGAATCTCCTGACAGGAGTTCCATCAACCATTGTAATAAAGATTAAAATCCATCAGTCATAAACTCACTCATGGTATTTTGTTTATTTTGTGTTTGTGTTTTCTTATATGCAATTCATCACCTTTTCCCTGATCTCATACATTTTCACATACTAAGAACTTTCACTTTCTTCTAAAAGAAGAAAAGTAGGATGCATAAAAATTCTCTTTCCTTTTACAAATAAGCCAAGCTTTTCCTTTCTTAGCAACTGGGATCATCTTTTATTTCCCCAGATTCACCAGACAAGCATGTTTGGGAACCTGCACGTCCTTCCATGCCTTGATCAGGTATCAAGCTGGTGTACAGTGACCTTCAGGAAGGACAAATCTAAGCATCTCGTCTGTTTGACTTCACTACTAGTCAAGAGGTGGTGTTAAGCATAGCTGCAGACTTTATCTTTCCCACTCTGTTGAAGGCAGAGCGGGATCAAATTTCTCAATCAGTACTGTCCAGTACAAATATAAATGTGAGTCACAAATGCAAACCACTCATGTAATTGAAAATTTTCTAGTGGATTTATTTATTTATTTATTTATTTATTCTTTCAGCATATTACAGGGGTACAAATGTTTATATATTGCCTTTGCCCCAGCTGGGTAAGAGCTTCAAGTATGTCCATCCCCCAGATGGTGCCCACTGCACCCAATAGGTGTGAATATACCCATCCCCTCTTCCTCCCTCCTACCTGCCTGACACCCGATGAATGTTACTACTATATGTCACTTAAATGTTGGTCAGTTAAGTCAGTTAATACCAATTTGGTGGTAAGTACTTATAGTGCTTGTTTTTCCATTCTTGCGATACTTCACTTAGTAGAATGGGCTCCAGCTCTATCCAGGATAATACCAGAGGTACTATATCACCATTGTTTTTTGTGGCTGAATAGAACTCCATGGTATACATATACCACATTTCATTAATCCACTCATGTATTGATGGGCACTTGGGTTGTTTCCACATCTTTGCAATTGTGAATTGTGCTGCTTATAAACATTCTAGTGCAGATGTCTTTTTTTATAGAATGTCTTTTGTTCCTTTAGGTAGATGCCCAGCAATGGGATCACTGGATCAAATGGTAAATCTACTTGTAGCTCTTTGAGGTATCTCTATATTAACTTTCCACAGAGGTTGTACTAGTTTACAGTCCCACTAGCAGTGTGTGAGTGCTCCTATCTGCATCCATGCCAACATTTATTGTTTTGGGACTTTGATAAAGGACATTCTCACTGGAGTTAAGTGATATCTCATCGTGATTTTGTTTTGGATTTCCCTGATGATTAGAGATGTTGAGCATTTTTTCATATGTTTCTTGGCCATTAGTCTACCTGAGTTTGAAAAGTTTCTGTCCATGTCCTTTGCTCACTTTTTGATAGGGTTATTTGATTTTTTTTTTTTTTTTTTTTTTTTTTGCTGATTTTCCTGAGTTCTATATAGATTCTAATTATCAGCCCTTTAATGGACGTGTAGCATGCGAATATTTTCTCCCATTCTGTAGATTGTCTGTTCACTCTTGTGATAGTTTCCTTGGCTGTGCAGAAGCTTTTTAATTTGATCAGGTCCCATTTATTTATTTTTATTGTTGCTGTGATTGCCTTTGGGATCTTCTTCATAAAAACCGTAGCAAACCAAATTCAGGTGCTTATCAAAAAAATAATCCATCACAACCTACTGGCCATATTTAAAAAGTAAAAAGAAATAGGTGAAATTAAGTGTAACGATATTTTTTTCATTAATCAAATACATAAAAATATCATTTCAACATGTAATCACTATAAAAATCATTAATAGGATATTTTATTTACCTTTTTTAATACTATATTTTTGAAATCTGATGTGTATTTTACACTTCCAGCACATCTCACTTAGGATCAACCACATTTCAAGCACTTGGTGACCCCATGTGGCTTGTGGTTACTGTATTGAACAGCACAGGCCTAGATGATGGGTCAAAGTAGCAATCATATTGCCCTCTGTAGGGGAAGTATGTTCCTCATTTGTTTCATGTGTTGACAATTCATTTGCCATATACAACTTGTTGTTATATTCCATAAAAAAGTAGTCAGAAGTCTCAGAACCAGAGGGACAATAGAACTTGCTAACATTGAAGAATCTTACTGTTTCATCACTCTTTAATCAGTGCCCATCTTTGTTTAAAATGCAGATCTATAATAGCGTGACTATAGTTAACATTAATCTATTGTACACTTCAAAATAACTAGAAGAGAATAATTTGAATGCTCTTAGCATTCAAATTGTAAGTGAATTTATCTTTTCTTAGCATTAAGAAAAGATAAATATTTAAGGCGATAAACTTCTCAATTGCCCTGACTTGATCTTTACATATTATATCAATATATCAGATATCACACGTACCCCCAAAATATGTACATTTATGATATATCAATTAAAAAACTGCAGATATGGTTTGGGTCTATAGCTTTTACCCTTCATTGTTTCAGGGACAATTCCTGAGATTACAAAAATTAGATTATTTCTAGCTTTGCTTTGTTTTGGGGATGCCCACATAAGTAATTCCAATAGGTCCAGATTCCTTAGCACACTATCGGACATTGCTGAGTCTGGTCAGTGCAAAGGGATGTTACTATAGGCTGCTGGAAAATTACTTTCCTTTCAGCTTCCCAGAATGAACATTTCCTTGAGACACCCAGAGCCAGCCAATTGGGTGCAAAGATACCCGCTTTCCATGAGAGTTTGTTAAGGAAGTAATATATCAAGGAATTTTAGGTGTGTTTAATTTACCTAGAGGTCTCTGCAAGGTCAACTAGGTGGCATCATGGAAGGCGTCCAGAAGGAAATATGCATGGATGGAGTATATTTATTTGGCCTGTGCAGGTATTTGTAATTTGTCTTAGGCAGGTGGTGAAAAGAATTATGAATTTTGTGATTATATTGATAGTGTGTCTTCCCTTGCCCTGGCCAGAATACATTTAGAATAAGATTAAGGATCCCGAGGTTGGCACGACATACTTGGTAAAGGCCTATTTTGATCTTTAAAATTGTCTACACTAACATGTTCATAGAACCATCACCCTGCATTATTAAATATTGCAGGAAAGACTTCATAGATTAGATATAACTCACTGTATAAACACTGCCAGAACCAGACAATTTTATATATTAACAAAATCTCTGATAACATCTTATCTCTATTTCCCACTAGATTTGTCACGCACATATACACACCTGCAAAGCTTTTCCAAGAATTAAAGGGCCTGGCTCGTATGTCACTGCTTCCAAAGGATTCAGCAGCCCGAAGAGCGTGCTTTAAAGTCACAATACTCACACAGTAGGCCCACCTTGCAGAGTTTCTTTCTCACTTTTTTCTTTATCCTTCACTGTCTTTGTCACAAATGACAGCCACTGTTACACAGCAAAGCTTGAGGGTTCATTCTCTTTCTGTTTGAAATGATCGAACCCGGGGGCCTTTAACTTGTCAAAATTGACTTTGCAGCCCTTTCCCAGTGTTTGGTATGATACCTTTATCTTGAGCAACATTGTGTCTTACAGCTATAGTACTTGGGGTCTGCAGAAATAACTGGCAGTGTGATGCCCAGGTGGCAATTCACTAGAATGTTCCCCCAGTAATTACCTGGAGAAGAGTCCCAGTCCTCTTCTATGACACTGACAATCTCAGGGCCAAGCACACTAAAGACTCCTGCACTAATGTATGCTGCAGCAAAGCAAGCCTTGAAGATGCTCACCGCAGTTCACATCGGGTCTTTGGCATCCTTCCAACAAAATAAAGCCACATCATCACCTCTGAATTTTCAATAGAATATGTGTTAAGAAGGTAAAGCCTTCAGAATCTAGGACATTGGGAAAAAAAAGAAAGAAAGAAAGAAAAAGAAAAGGTGAAAGCTCCTAGATGTCTCTCTGAAGTGGCACTGGAAAGATCTGGCCATAGGTCACCTTTATCCTCCAGCAGAAATCTTATTAATATCCTGGGGGTTCAAAACAACTGCTCTTTAAAGCAATAACTCTCAATATATTCTGTTTATTGTCTGATAATGTCACCCCAGCTGGGAAGCTAGAGCCTCTCTGGCTATGGTGGAGATGGTGAACATAATCACCAAAGGGATCTATGGAAATGTCTTTAAAATGCCAAATTTCACAAATATCAGGAATGTTATCAGCCACTTGCAGCAATATATTTACCTCTACAGAACACTGAGTTCCTGCTTTGTAAACTTAGAGGAGTTTGTTGACAGATCTTAGCCTGGGTGCAATAGAGCATAAATATTACCTTTCCACCAACCCCTGAGAGCAGGGCAGAGAAATGAGTTCATTAGAGTGAGTACAGTTTGGCTTTTTCAAGATCAAAATGATGTTTTTGCGTATCTGCAAAATTACCATAATTAATATTTGGGTGTACTTTATCTTATTCTTGAAAGTAATATAAACTTGTGCCTTCACCATTGGGCACCGTCTCACCAGTCTTTGAACCATTGGTTTAAGCAGATAGCATTTATTCAACCCCACAAAAGAGGGATACTTGTGTTCCAGAGGCAAGAGTAATTCATGCTGCCTTAGAAAACCAATCCTGAAGGGAGGCCCAGGACAGAATGAAATTGACCATAGTCCTAGCATAAATCACTTACAGGTTGTTCCATTCCAATCTCAACACTGTGGCTGCCCTCTTTGAAGCATGTCTTACCCCATTTGTGTTGCTATAAAGGAAATAGCTGAGGCTGGGCAATTTATAAAGAAAAAGGTTTACTTGGCTCATGGTTCTGCAGGCTGTACAAGAAGCATGGCATCAGCATCTGGTTCTGGTGAGGGGCTTACACTGCTTCCAGTCATGGAGGAAGGGAAGGGGAGTCAGCATGTGTGGAGATCACATGGCAAGGGAGGAAGCCAGACAGAAGGAGGGGAGAGGTGCCAGGCTCATTTTAATAACCAACTCTCGTGGGAATTAATAGAGTAAGAACTCTCTCATTACTTCGAGGAGGGCACCAGGCCATTCATGAAGAATCTGCCCCCATTATCCAAACAGGGCCCCATATCCAACATTAGGGATGAAATTCAACATGAGATTTAGAGGGTCAAATACCCAAACTATAGCAAAACAGGTAAAAAAATAAAACCATGGAAGAGAATAGCCATTAAATTCATAGGCCACTCTGGCTCCTGTGAAAGTTGTCAGAACCAAAATAGAGTCGCTTGTGTTAACACAAAAACCAAAACCTGACAAATAGAGCCAAGGAAGGCCATGTAGACAGAGTTCTCTTGCATAAATGCTTGATAACATAAATTATCACAAAAACTCTGCAAAAACCATGCACAAAAATTGTCGCAACCTTACACAAAAAAATATTTCTGCAAGGACATCCACCCAGCAACCGCCTGTCTAACGTCAGACTGGTGCCACTCTTGTTACTGATCCTTGCAGCCAAAAATAATTATCTCAAACAATTATGTAATCCTCTTAATTTTTCCTTTAAAACCCTTAGTCTTCCTTTACCTTCCTGAATGTGCACATAGTTATTTTACTGTAGCATGCATATTCCCATTGCAATGCCCTATTCCTGAGTAAATACCATTTTCTTTTAGAGAGCTTTTCTATGTTTGTTATTTAGGTTGATATAGGCAGGACACATGGAAATGTCCTCCTGGCACTCCTGGTTGGAACCCTCAGGCCTTGGATGAATAGGATGGAGTGATGCTTCCATGCAGAGGTGGTTGTCAGGGACTAATGAAGCCAGCATGCATGTAGTAACCGTTAAGGCTCAGGCTCACAGAAATCACTCTTACTGGATATGTGTTTGAAAAGACATACACTGGTCATATGAGTAATTTCTTTATGGTATAGAATTCCAGCCATATTCATACTCTATATATTTTTATCCACAATGTCACAACTTTGTCTATGGATCAAATGACTTATTATTTTCATACTGCTGCAAAATCTCTCGTCTATCCACTGGCATCCTCTGACTGAGCTGTACTATTTCAGAGCTGTCATGGCATCCATGTATTTCTGATTCTAAAACATGTTTTTTAAATGGGGGACATGTCCCATATTCCTCAGAAAACCCAAGGCCTGTGGAAATGTGTTTAACTTCAGGGAATAAACATGCAGAGTAAGGAGAGTGAGGCTCTGTAGGTATCCACATCCTCCCCAGGCTATCAGGCTCAGAGCGCCCTCTCCCCTGGTACCTGCCTACTGTGACACGCTCACCCTAAGACCTTGAATCATGGGTAATAAACAGTCTTGAAAATTAGCAGGGATAAATACATTTAAATATTATTAAAATTGGTCCCCAAGCTCTTCCTCTAACTTCATTTGAACGTGTGTGCTGCATAACTTAACGCGAGGTGTGTAGCCTGATTTCTTGTATACATTCAAAGTGTCTGGGGGATCCAAAAACAAAGATATTTACCCTTCAAAACAGCCCTCCACATGTCCTAATTAATATATGTAATTAATACGTGGGGTATTTTTCAAGCTCTTGGTATTATCCCCCTGTTAGCCATACTGATAATTTACCTTGTGTGTTATATTCTCTCAAGCGTCAAGAATGCTTGTGAGTTGCCATGGACTCTCCAGATGATCTCCATGTGGACTGAACGACAGAGACTACAAGGACAAGAGTCACGGAAAGAACCTACGGAGCTTCTAGTTTGTGACCTATGAATGTCTACAGAAAAGAAACCATGCGATGACTGGGAGAGTAACATAAATAGTTAGTCACACTCTCAGTTCAACTGAGAGAATGACCCAAAGGGGGCAATGGTTAAAAAAAAATAAAATAAAGTGTATGCTACAACTGCCTGTAGCCATGTAGGCAATACTGAAGTCATCCTGATTTCCCTGAAACACTGGTCCTAATCATAAATAAAACACAAAATATAAGCTCTATGTCTTTATCAGCATGATTCAGTGAAATTGAGAGATAGATCGACAAAGAAAATTAATGTATAACAGCCCATCATGAACCACTTCCAGTTTGAAGTTTCTTTGTTCCTCAGTTGTTCTTTTGTGTGCACAATAAACTTCCACAATTTTTAAATCGGATCGACTCTTTTTTGACAAACCTCGCATTTAAAAGCACACGTCACTCAGTGTCTCTCCTACAAAGCTAAGCTTGGTGTTACTGTCTTTACACGAGACTGTTCTGAAAGAGCCCAGGGCAGGGACAAGCAGTGTAGACCACTTCTCAGGCTGTGATGACTGACAGCTGCAGCATTTAGACGTTTGCAATTATGCTGGTGTCGATTCTTACACGCTACATAGCATTCACCACCAATATGAGTCATCCCAGAAACAGCCATCATTCTGTTGCAAAGCTCAGAGTATAAAAGTATGAAAACCATCTGAGGACTTTGCTGACCTCCCAGAAACAAAGGGTTCCTGTTCACCACGGTCACATTAATAGCTGCATCCAAATGTACCTCACATAACCCCCCACCTCTCCTCTCTATCTTTTCTTCTGAAAGGAAGACCCCTGCCCGCACCGTTATGCAACGCTGCCTAAGAGCTGCAGCAAAAATACGTATGAGCCTCCATGTGATTAAAATTCACAAGATGCTGATTATTATAATGAATTGTCTGAGTAGAAAGAACAGACAGATTCTAACTCTCCACGTGCCCTCTCCTTTTGTCCTTCGTGTTGTCTTCATCAATCTGTCCTCAATAAACTCATAATAGTCTGCAACAAGGGACTCCACAGCATGTGGAACCCTCCCCTTGTGTCAGGACAATGGGCTGTTTGCACCCTCTTGACAATTGTGGCTGGATGTAAACTTCTGGGCCCAGCTCTGTCCATCAGTCTCTGAAAACTCCTGGTGATCACACCCACACGCTAGGGGTCTGTAAAAGATCACATCTGGTTTGGATTCCCAAAATAAAATGCATAGTCATATTCAGCACTATGAAAATTTCAAATAGGAATTCTCAATTTCTTAAAAAAAAAAAAAAAAAAAAACATTTAAAACTTCCCTATCGGCCAGGTGCGGTGGCTCACGCCTGTAATCCTAGCACTCTGGGAGGCCAAGGCGGGCGGATTGCTCTAGGTCAAGAGTTGGAAACCAGCCTGAGCAAGAGCGAGACCCTGTCTCTACTATAAATAGAAAGAAATTAATTGGCCAACTAATACAGATAGAAAAACATTAGTTGGGCATGGTGGCGCATGCCTGTGGTCCCAGCTACTCGGGAGGCTGAGGCAGGAGGATTGCTTGAGCCCAGGAGATTGAGGTTGCTGTGAGCTAGGCTGACACCACGGCCCTCACTCTAGCCTGGGCAACAAAGTGAGACTCTGTCTCAATAAATAAATAAATAAATAAATAAATCTTCCCTATCATTGCTCTTGGCTACTTGAGATTCCTCTACAGCTCTTGCATCTTTTTAAGAGTCCCATGTTTTAGATGCCTGGTCTGGGGAGACTGCACAAAGCATCTCCCCACTGTATCTCAGGACAGCTGGGCAGCCCCTTGGCAGTTTGGTGGCACTACAGAGTGTATCACAGGCTGACGAATGATATATGTGGTTCAGAGACACCCTCTCTGTTCTAAACACTGGGGCCTCTATGGTAGCAAATAAATAAGTAAACAAATAGCCAGCATCTTTGCCTCAACCAAACCTTTGGGCTGTTGGACACACCCTCCCTAAACACTGTACTTTCACCCTCATCTGCCATATTCTTTTTTTTTTGTTTTTAATTTCAGGATATTATGAGGGTACAAACATTTTGGTTACATTTTATGTCTTTGCCTCACCCAAGCGAGGGTTAGAGGCATGCCCTTTCCCTCTACAATGCTCACCATGTCTATTAGTTGTGAGTTTACCACCCCCAATCTACCTCCTAATGCCTGGAGAATATTACCACCATGTGAGCACCATAGTGTTGATCAGCCTGTGCCAATTTGATGTCATCTGCCATATTCTTAATAATCTGTGTTTCTAACTTCAGTTTTGCTATCATAAGCATCTAAGCATTTCCCTCAAGATGGATAATAGCCTTGTAATGTTAACACCACAGTGCCTTTGTTTTTCCTTTCAGCCAAACTATAGCAGGATTATCAACTACATACAGACTATACATAAAAAATATGTACGTGTGATTTTAAAATTTCTGGTAACACATGCCTGTAGCACAATTTGCAATTGTTAGCAGATGAATCACTTTCACATTTTTGCCTGTCTAGGGCAGTGTTAGAGGTGATATTAGCATCTGTTTCCCCATTTTTATTGCAGTTTCTCTCATGTTCATACAGCAAACAGCCATCACCATTGTATAGAAGACAAGATTAAGTGCTTTTTCCCAGAAACACATTTTCTAGGGAAAAGAGCTTAGGTTGCTTGTTGTAAAGTATATACAACCAATTTTAAACATATTTCCCTACTGATCCTTGAAAATAAAACATGTTCATTTACCTTGCCCTGTATGGTATAATTGGATACATGGGTTGAAAGGGTACAATAAACTTGCCAGAATTTCCCATCATACATTATGCAAATATATAAGCACTGCCCTATATTCACCCCCAAAATGTTTGTTTCAGATTGCTGAGAGGTGAGGTTCAGGGATCAACTTGGGTGACCCGATGGGGTTATCAGTGGGGTTGTCTGTTCAGCCTCTAATGTAGAGAAGATAAGCACGGGCTCAGATCACCTTACTCATTAAGGCAAACATAAAACATAAATTGAGAGACATCTCTTGCCTTCTCCATAACCAGACTAATTACTATAAAAATACTTGTCTCTTCCCTTTTTCAGCTAAAGTGAATCCACGGTGGCCAAAGTGAAATTTGTGAACTAAAATAAAATCTTAAGCTCCCTCAGCTGACTGAATAGACTCCTCTCCTGGTCAAGGGGACCCCAGAAAAACCTTAAAGCTGAGTTTCCAGCAGTAAGGAGAAAGGGAGGTCAGACATGTCTCACCATGTCCCCTCTCTTTTGGAGTCACTCTTTGGAACAATAAGGTACTAAATTATTAAGAGGCCAAAGGCCATGCAAGACAAAGCTTAAAGCTCACCTGCAGGCCACCCATTTACCTTACAGATCACTTGAGTTTCAGGTGAATGTCTGGCATATTACATCCTTAAAATATTCCAAGCCATTAGATAAAGCTTTATTTCTTTAATCGATTATAAAGAATTTTCAAACCCACTATAACCTGAAAGCCGGCCTCCCCCTTCCCCCAGTTTGCCCCTTCTGAGATTTCCCACCTTTTCATGCAAACCAATGTAGACCTTCCACATTCTGACTTACTGTCTCACCTGTAATTCCTGTCTCCATGAATGTACAAAACCACACTGTAATCTGGCATCTGCGGGCATGTTTTCTCAGGATCTCTTAAGGCCATGTGCTCTGAGCCAGTCATACACATTCAGCTCAGAATAAACCTCTTTAAATTGTTTTACAGAGTTTGAGGTTTTTTTTTTTTTTTTGCTGACAAATTCAATCCCTTTGTAACTTCTGACTGAAGCAAGAACCCTAAGAGGCATTTCAATGCACCGTCCCACGTTCACAGGAAGATTTTTATCTTCCCCTCTTTCCAAAGAGCTGAGACAGAACTACAACGTTCGGTCCATGTCCACCTGAAAGGATGATGAAGCTCAGGTTGTGACAGGACACTATAAAGGTCAGCAGTTTGGCAAAGTGGTCCCGGTTTACAGGAAGAACTATGCTGTCTACACTGAGTGGATGTACCAGGAGAAGGCTCAGGGCATACTATCCATGTGGGCATTCACCCAGCAGCGTGGTTATCACTGAGCCAAAGCTGGACAGAGATGCAAAAAGATCCTGGAATGGAAAGCTAAAGTTCACCAAGTGGGAAAGGAAAATGAAAAATATAAGGAAGAAACAATTGAGAAGATGCAGGAATAATCAAGTATAAAAACAGTCGAGATCTCCCTGAGTATTCTAGGTCATAAGGAAAGGGCTCTTCAACCATGGCACTAAGAATAAGAAAATGTTTGAAGCCATTTCAAGCCACCACATTGAATGTGATTCTAATGTCTCAAAATAAGATCACCATCTCCTTCCCTCAGGGCTCTGTTTGTTTCATGTTTCTTTCTGTAGCCTTGAATGATATTTGAGTTATTCTGTAGGTCCAGAGATATCCTGCCCCAAAAGCTTCTTCCTTAAATACTACAAGGGAGATCAACATTATACCATCTGAATCCTGAAAATAATTTTATTTCCTGATTAAGTGGTAAATAGGACACACTTTTAAAACTTTCCAACCCATAGCTGTGCCAACAAACCTTTATCTGTTATTTTTTTAAAATTAAAGGGTGCTATTCTCATTTATTGACAAGGAACTCCTATACACTGTCAACAAAATGTACTAATACAAATTATTGTCCTCTCCCAAACTAGTGGCTAAAAAATAGCTCTGTACTTAGGATAGCAGAAATGAGTCACTGGGGAATTATTTTAACCCTTCCTGCCAATAGTTACTGAGAGTTGAGAAGCAAGTTGGTAGGATGCCGTGCCAGGTTCCATAGTTTCATGTCCTTTCCTTCAGATACTATGTCTAAAACAAGTGCTATATATGCTTTTGGAATATTTTGTTTTATTTCAGGTGTCATTCTCTTTTTTTTTGGAAAATTTTAATTTTTTAGTAGTATGAGATGGGGGAGGTTTTTGTACTGCCAACAATGGCCAAAATCATCTATTTTGATGGGAACTTTATGACTTTGTGAGGCTTTTATACTTTAAAAAACACAACATATTTTATGTATGTTAATTTGTTTTGAAATACTTTACTGTAAATAGTACAGTATAAATCCATGTCCAGGTTAACCCTGATCTACACTTTAAGATAGGTTAGTTGCCATTTAGAAAACACTTATCAGGAATTCACACTGCACATGTGGATGGGAAAACTTTAAAATATTGTTACCCAAATCTATACTAGAGGTAAGGCACACTGGAAATAATTTTTTATTAATGAATGAGTGGTGTTCTAGATATGTAGTGGGGGACAAAGATTTTAAGTGAGGGAAGTGCAAGAATTCAGCAGGCTCTGCAGCCAACACCTTCACAGGAGTACCCCAAACCTAGAATTCTCTTTGATCCTGTTTTTCTTCACTTAGTAAAGGACCATGTCGTCCCCATCTGACTAGAAGGCTTCAGGATATCATGGCACCAGTCTCAGACTGAAGTCTCCAGGCAGGTACTTATTGGAATGCTGAAGAACAGAGAGCAGGACTTTACCATGCTTACAGAAGCAGGCTATAGCACTGTCCTGTGCCTCTGTGCTAATAACTACTATAGCTATGGCAAAATCTGGTCAGAGACTTGCTTTTATTGAAACTTACCACCTGAGAGCAATATTGGCTGTGAAGAGACCTGTAGCGTCTATATCCTCTAATTACCAGAGGCTACTAATAGTTCTAAAAGAACTTAATCATTGAATGACAAAATTGGCTTAGGTGCATTTGCAACATGTGTATTTTGGGGTTCGCTTGTATTATTGGACACAGAGTTCTGCATAGTGACCTCTATGGCAGCAGAAATGAAAGGATGTAGATGAGTTTAAGATAGAGACATTTGTACAGTAGTGATTCCTAACATCACTCACCCTTACCCCAAACTCACATGCCAAAACAGATAAACAAAAAGCCCGAATTGTATTAAAAAGAAAATTTTGTTTAACTGACACTGTCACTCATCTCAATGAGAAGAACATTTTCAGAAATTTGGCCAAATCCTTTGCCTGATTCCCTCCATTGGTCCTGCAGTAGCACGGGTTGCTGGCTGATTGCATCTTCTGTTGTCTGATGGGCAGTTGTTTCGTTAGTGCTCACTCACTAGGAACCAGAGTAACGGGCCATCCTTTCACCTCTTCACTTCAGGGCCTGGTGATGAAAGGAAGAAATCACTCCACATTTCCAAAGGAGATGCGTGCCTTCTCATACGTTCATGGGGCAACAAAAAGCGCTCTTCAGAGTAGATAATGCTTTCATAGTAAAAGACCTGGGGCACCAGAATGAGGCTCTGAGCATCAGCTGTGTGTCCAGAGAGAAAAGAAATGTTCAGTCGCTTTGTGAGCTGTCCTATTCCTGAATGGCTGTAATTACCTTCAGAATAATAACAATATCAGATCTATTCTCTCTGGCCAGGAACTCTTACCTGAGCTCCAGGCAGGTCCAGCCAGCTGTCTACTGGACCCAGTGTCTCATACACATCCATCATGCTTTCCTCAAAACCTGTCACCTGCTGCTGCTTCTTCTCTTTTATATTCCAGTGTATGGTCATATCCACCATCCATAACCCTGTGTGTATGTCCATATTAATGAAATGTGAGTGGTTTAAGTCAATAGAATTTTGCTTCTCATTCATGGTGGGGGAGTCTCTGCCTCCCTTCTGTCAGGCCCAGGCTGAGAGATGCCATGTTCATATGTGGTTTCCAAGGTCACTCTGGGCAAGGACATCCAGGCAGCTGCCAAGGGCAGAGACTACAGTGCACAGTTTTCTAACCCTGCTTTAGGATGTCAGTTCCATGAGATGAGGGGCCCTAGGTGTCTTCTTCTCTCTATATCTTCTATTCAAAAGTCCTTGATCTTCAAGGGGAAGAAAGAATCTTCATCTTGTGTTTGAACCTGAATCTGCTAGAGGTGCTCTTTATTTGAAGCAGACTGCAGAGAGAAAACTCTTCACCAGAATTTGGTATTTTCTTGCTAATGAAAGAAACCACTCGGTATATAGAAAGTAGTGGGTTAATTAATATTAGGCTTGTGAATTAAAGAGTTATGGGTTAATTAACTCAAGACTTGGTGAGTGCAGTTAAGGCTTGTGAGAAAAATCAATTTCCTTTAACAAATATATTTAACAGCCTAAGTGAACAAATAACGTTTCTTAAAATAACTGTTAAATGAGTTTTGTGGTATAACAAATATATGGTTAAAGTTTACAGTCTTGTAAGAGTAAATGAAATTTTTATACTTGAAGAGCTGAATATATTGGAGAGCCACCCACTTGCTTTTTAATACCTTGGGACTGTCAATGGGAAAGAGAGAGACATGTGACCAAGACAGGTGTGACGGAGACTCATTGTATATTCTTGGGCATTAAAAAAAGGGATATAATTATGGGAAAAGGATTATTTGAGTCAATTTTTTTCCTAAAAACTATTACAAACACTGGAAATATATTTTTAAAAACACCTCCTCTAAAGCATTGAAGAGTTGACAAATGTGTTAGTCATTAGAGGTGTGTACCAACACTTCACGTTCTCTCCGTCTGAGCACCTATGTGCTCAGCATCATATTTCCCACCCTCTTGAAGCTGGTGTGGCCATTTGACTTGCTTTGGACAATAAGATATGAACAGAGGTAGCTGATTTGTGCTATTCCTTTGTAGGCATTTAAGGGCAATGTGTGATTTGCCATTATCCCTTTGGATGGTCTTCTGGTGCTGGAGATGGAGATCAAAGTCTGGTGACTACTGAAAGAGACCCCTAACATGCTAAGCCAGATGCTAACATTAGAATAAGCATGGGCTGGGCAAGTGGCTCATGCCTGTAATCCTAGCACTTTGGGAGGCTGAAATAAGACGATCACTTGAGCCCAGGAGTTGAGGTTGCTGTGAGCTATGATCACACCACTGCACTCTACTCCAGGCAACAGAGCAAGATTCTTTCTCAAAAAAAAAAAAAAATTGCTGGGCGTGGTGGTGGGCACCTGTAGTACCAGCTACTTTGGAGGCTGAGGCAGAAGAAGAAGAGCTTACGCCCAGGAATTCAAGGCTGCAGTGAGCTATGATTGTGCCTCTGTACTCCAGCATGGGAAACAGAGTGAGACCCTGTCTCTTAAAAAATAAATAAAATAAAATAATCAAAAGAAGGCAAGAAAGAAGAGAAAAGAAACATAGAATAAGTTTGGACATATAGAAAGCACTAAATATACTGGTGGATTTAAATCCACCAGTATATATATATATTTTATATATATATATTATATATATATATAATCCCAGTATATCAGTAATCCCATTAAATGTAAATATATTAAATGTTATAGCTAAAAAATTTAAAACTGAGAAATTAGGGGAATAATTCTGCTTCTATGAGAATAGAGAAACATTAAAATTTAAAAGGATGGAAATATACCCAAAGCAAATATTAATCAAAAGAAAGGTAATATAGCTATATTAATATCAGTTTAAATAGCTTTAGAGAAAAGAGCTTTAGTAATGATTTAAAAAATCACTTTTTAATGAAAATACATTCAATTTACCAGGAAAGATATAAAACCCTAAAATTTTATTCATCCAGTAATATGATTTCAAAATATATAAGTCTAAAATTGTTAATAAAAGGATAAATAAATCTAAAATTATGGCAATATATTTAACATAATTCTTTCAGTAGTTGGTAGAAGTGGAAAAACAATTTATAAGTATACACAAAATTTTAACAACACAAATAACAATCCTAACCTAATGGATATGTATACAGTGCTCTACCTGACAAATGCAGAATACTTACTTTCCAATATACATAGAAAACTTTTATAAATTGACCAAAGTATGGTCATAATGTATGCCCAATATATTTTAATGAATTGTACTCTTTCAGAGTATATCCCTGACCACAATACAATAAAGCTAAAAATATATATCAAAAGTACAACCAGGAAATCTTTATTTTTGGGGAATTAGAAATACTTTATATAATTCTTGAACCAAGGAAAAACTCACAACAGAAATTATAAAATATTTTATGCTGAAAATTAACATAATAGGACATATCAAACTTGAGATGCAACTAATGTAGGACTTAAAGGAAAATTTGCCCTTTCAATGTATATGTTAGAAAAGAAGGACGACTGAAAAATTAAAGAGCCAAGCATTATACAGCAAAGAAATTTTAAAAGAAGGAAGCAAGAAAAATTCTAATAAAATGGAAAATAAACATAGAAGAGAAAGATTCTTTGTAAAACCAATAAAACTGACATATCACTGGCAAGGTTTATAAAATAAAACAGAGAGAAGGTACAAATAACCAATAATAGGAAATAGAAAGGAACATTATTATAGATGCTATGGATGTTAAAATAAAGTAAGAAGATATTATAACTAATTTTAAGGCAATAAATTTGAAAGCTTATATGGAATCAAGAAATGCAATATATCAAAACTAATGAAGAATGTAAAAAATGAATGGAGTGAAAACCATTTAACAAATTGAATTAGGTAACAAAAAAATTTCCCACATAGAAAACTCATCCCCAGGTGATTCCAAATGTGAATTCTATCTAATATTTAAAGAAAAAGGAGGGAGAGAGGGAGAGAAAAGAGGAAGAAAAAGATGAGGAGAAGAAGAAGAAGAAGAAGGGGAGAGGAGGGCATAAGGGTTGGAAAGGAAGAAATAGAATTGTCATTATTTGAAGATAAAGGGTACATTTATTTTTAAAATCTAAATAAAATTGATAAAAGAATTTAAAGATGTTGCCAAATAAAAAACAATATATACAAGTGAGTTATATTTCTACATTGTTAGCAAGAAAATGATTTAAAAATTACATTTTAAAAATATTCCATGTACAATAGGATCAGTGTTATTACTTGCAAACAGCAGAACTGAATTTGGATATTGGGTAGCTCACATGGATGCTAAGCTTTCAGGAGCAATGGTTAAAACCACGCAGCTGTCTGAAAAAGAAATGCATTCAACCATTATTGCCCTACGGATACCAGTTCTGCTCTGGAACTCAACTTTGTGGCCACCCTCCAAAGCTCAATGATTCTGCCACAGTCCACACCAGCATAATGTTTTCCATGTGGGGCCACCTTCCTCAAGTTGCTCATTTCTGCCTTAAAATCTGTGGGTGAGTCTGATTGGACTCACCTACAGATGATTGGCAAAGCCCAGGTCATGTGTCCATGTTAGCTGCAAAGGACAGTGGGAACAGAATTTTCTGGGCTTATCTACCTCCAAAATATAAGGTATCCTGAATAAATCTAATAAAATATGTTTAAGACCTTACAGAGAAATGAATAAAATGTTACTGAAAGA
Organism: Mirza zaza; assembly: GCA_008750895.1. Classification (NCBI taxonomy): domain Eukaryota; kingdom Metazoa; phylum Chordata; class Mammalia; order Primates; family Cheirogaleidae; genus Mirza; species Mirza zaza. The sequence continues at coordinate 17,669 of VSMD01017918.1, forward strand.
AATTAAAGCAGATCTAAATAAATCAAGAAGTAGACTATAATCATAGGTTCAAAGACTCAATATTGTTAATATGTAAATTTTCCCAAATTTATCTAGAGATTTTTGTAATTCCAATCAAAATTCCCAAAATATTTTTTATAGGATTCAATAAAATGATTGTAAGAATTTATGGAAATTACTAAATGCCCGAAATAGTCAAGAACAGGTAGAGAATTTGGTCTACCAGAAATAAAGCTAATTTTAAAGCTATGGTAATTAAGACAATGTGGTCTAGTGAAGGGGTAGATAAATAGATCAGAAACAGAGTATAGGGCCCTGAAATAAATATATCAATATTTACTAATATGAATATATTAATAATAATATGGGCACTGAAACATGATGGAAATAGCACTACAGATGAATGGAGCAAAATCAGTCTTTGCAATAAATGGTGTTGAGAAAACTGGATATTGATATAAATAAAAATGAAATTATTCTCCTAATTCATATCATACATAAAGTCAATTCCATGTGGAAGGAAAGATTATAAAGACTAAAGAATGATTCTTTTAAAAAATTAAAAATTAATACAGGAAAAGTGTGATAAATTTTTGATAAATTGGACCACACTAAATTAACAGAAATTCTGTTCCTCAAAAGAGCACAGTAAAGAGAATAAAAAGACAAGCCACAGGGAGGGAAAAGATGTTCAGATCATATAAAACTGACAAAGTGCTAGAATCCAGAATTTATGGTGAATTCCTACAAGATCCATAAAAGAAAATAGACAACAACCCAATAGAAAAATAGACAAAACTTTTCAACAAGTACTTTGTGAAAGAGGATATCAAAGTGTACAGTACACATGTGAAAAGTGCTCAATATTATTAGGCATGAAGAAAACGCAAATTAAGGAGACGACATTACGTATCTTCCTGACTGGCAAAATCAAAACACCTTACACTATCAAATAGTGGTCAGGGTAGGGAGTATAAATTAGTACTACCACTTAGGAAAACAAATGGGAGTTATTCAGTAAATCTGAAGATGCACATACCCTAAGTTCCCACTGTTCCATTCCTAGGAATGTTCTCTAGCAACACACATTGCACACATACTCCAGGGCACGGGAATGTTAACAATATAAAAAAATATACACAATATAGTTCCAACAGGCAAAATTAAATGCTTTTATTTAGGTTGCATATATTGGTCACAAAATGAAAAAGAAAGGAAACAATGATAGTGGTTAGGATAGTGGTTAACTCTTTGGAGTGGGAAGGTTTGTGCCAGGGAGGGCCACAACGAGGGGATTGATTCTAGGGTGTTGACAATAGTCTTTTTCCTGGCTAGAGTGGTAGTTACATGGGTATTTGCTTTATAATTATTCTCTAAATTGTACATATATACTTTACAAACTATTTTGCTTATTATATTTCACAATTGGAAAAGAAGCAGAGCATGCAATGTTTTCAATTTTAGTAAGAGCCTTGCCACACTTGCCTAGTTCTCCTGACACTGCTCCTTTTTCATCATGCTCTTGTGGTCACCAGAATATAAATATTCCCTACTTTCTCTTTTTTTATTTGCTGACAAAATAAACAACTGAATGCCCGAATTCTCAAAATACTTATTTCAACAATATTATTTTCTCTATGAAATATCATGGTAACATAATTTAATTTTTTTCAAAGACCGGTTCAAAGTTTGAGCTTATCATTCAGTTTTGTGAATAGTAGGTGTTCAAATTTGTTGAATGAATGCATCTCCCACACATCAATTATTTTCAGTAAGAAGACTCCTTTTTTCCTTTCATGAAGTTTCCCTCTTGGTTTTAAGTAGCACCTGGAGTCTCCCTTGGGGACTCATAAAATTCACTGAAAGTACTAGAGACCAGAGATAAATTAATTCCACTTTCACGAAGAGGAGGAAAGTATAATAGATTTTGGAAGCATCAGACAAGTAAGGATGAGATGAATTCTAAGCAGGATTCTGGGAAGGATTGATTATGAGCATATAGATTTGATTGTAGTACTCTTAATAAAATACGATGTGAACATTTTTTTAGGACAAAATAGAAGGCAAAGCGTTTTCTCCTGCTAAGTAACCAGCATGAACTTTTTTTCCAATTTTGATAAGAATTATGTAATACACTGCTTCGAATTTTGCTATAAGTTGTTATGAAACAGCTTCAGGCTCAACTATATCAACTATGAAAACCATTATGGTCTGGATAATTGGATCCTATTTTCTGCCCCTGGTCAGTCTTCCTATTCTGATTTAAAACTCCTTGGTCCTGCTTACTACTGCCTATTTGTGATGTTTTTCCTATAATCCTCAAATCCTTAGTAAAACAAGATGAGGACAGCAGGAAAGTTGGGGGTGGGGATGAGAAAGAAAGGTAAAGGATATAAATCTGAAACCCATAACCATAGGTTTCAGCATGATTTCTTTAAGTAACAAATCCTGGTAGACAAATCTATTTTCTGTCTTTAATAAGACAGTTAGATTGGACCATAGATAAGGAAGGTAGAGGGCATAGTCCTTTTGTTTTTGCAAGGTCCTACATGAAATACCATGATAGCCCTCTAGTCAGCATGGAGAAATCTATACTAATAATAAAGCCCCAGGAAATTCATACTGTTCGCCCTTAAGCCAAGAAGGTGACCCAGAGAGAACTTCTGAGAGGCCAGGCTTGTGCTTGGGTTCAGGCTCTGGTATCAGGCTCAGTATTTTCATCAGTAACTGGGTGAAGAACTCAGAGCATCCTCATCAAAGTTGCTAATATCATAATCCAAACAAGGCATAAGCTTAGAAATAAAAAAAAAATTACCAGTTTCAAGTTCAACCTCTACTTATGTATTAGCATGTCACCTTGGGCAATGATGAGCCTTAGTTTCATAACCTATAAAGTAGAGATAATGATAATACTTACCACTATGGTTTGGATGTCTCCCACAAAACTCATGTTGAAATTTAATTGCCAATGTAATGGCATAGGCAGGTGGGTCCTTTAAGAGGTGATTAGGTCATGATGGCCCTTCCTCATGAATGGATTAATGCCCTTATCCAGGGAATGGGCTCCAGATAGAAAGGTAAGTTTATCTCCCATTTCTTGTCTGTCTTGTGTGCCTGCTCACCATGTGATTGCTTTCTGCCATGGGATGAGCTTCTCCAGATCCTGGTGCCATGCTCTTGGACTTCCCAGCCTCCAGAACCATAAGCCAAATAGACTTCTGTTCTTTATAAATTACCCTGTCTGTGCTATTCTGTTATAACAACAGAAAACAGACTGAGACACCTACCTTCAGGCTTGTTATGAGAATTAGAGGCAATATACAAAGTACTTGGCATGGAGTACATACTTAATAAATGGTGACTATATCTGACTGCATAATTAGGATCTGAAAAGATTTGGCAGGCTCAAGAGATGAATCAAACCCAATAAAATAACATGTCATGGTTTTCTTTTGTGTTTTTGAATTTGGTCAAAACAAATAAAAAATAAATAAACCAAAATAAATTGCAAAAGTCCAGGGAGGAGAAGCTGAGGCAATAAGCTCTCTCTATAAACCTGTCTGCACTAAACTCTGACAAGTTCACTTTGTCCAAACTTTTTAGCCAAAGAAGCTCCTGTGAACATTGATTTTAGTCTTAAGCAAACTCCCCATGTGTCAGTCATGTGACCTTGCACTCAGCAACAATGCAAGCTGGTGGTTTTTCTCTTCTAGTGGTCTCTGTGGGGCAATGTTCCAATGGTGGAGCACACAGATCCTACCCCGCTAGTTTTCAGTCCCCAGTGCAGAAACTGGAAAGCCTTAGCTAATTTGCATATCTCTCATCCTGTTTTCCCTAAACTCACTTCTTCACTCCCTTGAGCACATCCCAGGAAACCTCTGGCCCTCCTTCGAATTCAGATGTAGAACTTATTGTTGGTGAGGACCAGAGATATTTTGGATTAATATCTTATCTGGACTATAATTAATAACAATATATTATATACTGGAAAATTGCTAAGAGAGTAGATTTTAAGTGTTTTCACCAAAAATATGATAAATACTCAAGGCAATGCTTGTGTTAATTAATTACATTTAGCCATTCTACATTGTATACATATTATCTAAACATCAAGTTGTAACACCATAAATATATACAATTTTTGTCAGTCATAAAAAATGATGAATTAATACCTTTTGTAACAATCTGGATGGAACTGGAGACAATTCTCCTAAGTGAAGTATGGCAAGAATGGAAAAACAAACACTACATGTACTCATTATTAAATTGGAATTAACCGATCAGCCCTCATGAGCACATATGGAAGTAAAATTCACTGGAAATCAAGCAGGTGGGAGGGAGAAGGAGGGGATAGGTGAATACACACCTAACAGATACAATGTACACTATCTGGGTGATGGGCACACTTACACTTTGACTTAAGCTGTACAAAAGCATTCCATATAACCAAAACATTTGTACTCCTATAATATTCTGAAGTTATAAAACTAAATAAACAAAAAATTAAAAAAAAATCTTATCTGGAAAGATTAACAGCAATCGGCCTTTCCTTTACTTTTTGGCCCCACTAAACTAATCCGCTCACTCAGCAGGGTTTGGTGAGTAGCTACCATGTGTCAGGCACCACCGTGGGAACATAAAAATAAACGGTGCTCTATTGTTGGCCCCCTAAGCTTGTCATGGCCCAACCACTCCAGTGGCCACAGACATCCCTTATAAAGTTCCCAAACTAATGCAGCGCACTGTCTGGGGGATGGGCACGGTTGTAGCTCTGGCTTGGGTGGTGCAAAGGCAATATATGTAACCAAAATGTTTGTAGCCCTATAATATTCTGAAATTTTAAAAAGTTAAAAATTAAAAGAAAAAGTTCCTGCTCTTCCCTTAATGGTGGCTCAGTCCCTCCAAGCTGATCTTTCTTCCAGGCATTGGGATATCATTACACATTGGTTCTCTGGACTCCCCAGTCTGCTTGCTTTGTCACTCATCTGTTCTCATTTGATTTATGTCTTAGTCTCAGACTGTCACCTTGGCTCTGACTCAGAACCCTGCATCTGACCCAGAAAGCAACCTCTGACCATTGCTCTTCCACCCCATCTATGATAATAGGGTCAGGACAAGCGCAGCCAACAGCATCCTCTGAGCCCTCACCACCCAGGAAGTGAGACAGGGCAAGCCTCAGTGGGTCTATCAACTAGCAAGGATACAAGGCCCTCCCTGACATCTGCCCACCCCACGGCCAGCACAGCCTGAAGGCATCCCCACAGATGCTCCAGCTCCCAGCTCCAAATTGCAGAGCTGACACCTCCCTGAATTCACCTTGGGAAATAATCTCTGCCAATGCACAGCAACTTAATGCTGGTGCTAATGGTATTCCCGGGACCTGAATGGCATAGAAACTCTGTTGGATACTGCCTGCCTTCAGTGGTTGCCTAGTAGATGGCAAGCCTGCTCCTGCCTCGAAGCCCACCTAGTCATTGCTCTCCACACCCTGCAGCTTGGTGGCTTGACACTGATGCTCCAGACAGCTGGGCCCTGGCTTCCAGGCAACTTCTGCTGTGAGCAAGTTGCAACATCACAGGCTCATGCCAGAATTCAGGAGCCCCTCATAGGAACTAACAGCAAAGGACGTTTTTGTCATTTACTCCCCTCATCAAAAATGAGAATGTTATTCCCCAGGCTTGAAAGGGCTGGAGTGTTTCTCTTAAGAGAAACTGCACAGTGTAGGTAGAGTAAATCTGGACTCAGAGGAGAAAACTATAATATATTGAGCACCTACTATTTTCAAGTACTTTCATCTTCATCATCATAATCCAACAATTGACTATTTTTATCTCCATTTTACTGATACACTGTGACACTCAGAGAAATTAAATACATTGCCATGGCACATGGCTAATAAATGGCAAAGTCAGGATTTGCACCCCGGTCTGCCTTGAAGGCCCTCCCACACCAGCAGCCTCCTCAGAGCAGAAGCGCATCCCCATCCCTCACCTGCTGCGCCCAGTGCCTCCTCTCCCAAATGGGAATGCCTGACCTCTTAGGACTTGTGATAATCAAATGTGAAAGTGTATGTGAAGGCAATTTGAAAGCTCTTAAGCCTTCGGGCCTGAACTACACACTGCAGGTCAGGGCTGCTGACCACGGGGAATCTGCAATGGCCCCAGTGACTGGAACCTTAGGCCACAGCTGAGAACTGGAAAGCAAGCTCTCCCATGGAGTAGGCTATGAATTGGCCAAAGAGATACCACTTAACTCCAGTGAGAATGGCCCTTATCAAAAAGTCCCCAAACAATAAATGTTGGCATGGATGCAGAGAGATAGGAACTCTCATACACTGCTGGTGGGACTGCAAACTAGTGCAACCTCTGTGGAAAGCAATATGGAGATACCTCAAAGAGACACAAGTAGAACTACCATTTGATCCAGCAATCCCATTGCTGGGCATCTACCCAAAAGAACAAAAGACATTCTATAAAAAAGACATCTGCACTTAAATGTTTATAGCAGCACAATTCACAATTGCAAAGATGTGGAAACAACCCAAGTGCCCATCAATACATGAGTGGATTAATAAAATGTGGTATATGTATACCATGGAGTACTGTTCAGCTATAAGAAACAATGGTGATATAGCACCTCTTGTATTTTCCTGGATAGAGCTGGAACCCATACTACTAAGTGAAGTATCAAAAGAATGGAAAAATAAGCACCACATGTACTCACCAGCAAATTGCTATTAATTGATCAACACCTAAGTGGACATATAGGAATAACATTTATCAGGTGTCGGGCAAGTGGGAGGCGGGAGGAGGGGATGGGTATATTCACACCTAATGGGTGCAGTGCACACCGTCTAGGGGATGGACACTCTTAAAGCTCTGACTCAGTGGGGCAAGGGCAATATACATAGCCTAAACATTTGTACCCCCATAATATGCTGAAATAAAAAAGAAAAAAATTAAAAATAAATAAATAAAAAGTCATAACCTCCCCACCCCCCCCAAAAAAAAGAATTAGCCAGAGAGAGGAACACTTCAGTTTCTGAGAGCCAAATGCTTTAGGTGTCCCCGTCCCCCACCCAGCCCATGTGTCTCTGCATGGGGACTGGAAGACGTGACTCAGAGTCCTTCTTTTCTCAACTTCTGGGGTTAGAAGCTGTGAAGTAGCCAGCAAGATCCAGGTATAAGGATGAGCTTTGGGGACAGGCTGGGTTTTCTTTCCCCTTTCTGAGAAAAGCAGAAAGAGAGGAGAGAGGATCCTGTCGTCTTTAGGAGAGGGGGAGCAGCTGCGCAGGCCAGTGGGGCTGACAAAGGCAGTGGGCAAGACCAGGAGGAGCGCCCAGAATCACAGTGGTCCCAGTGAAGGGAAGCCAGAAAGAAGGCCACCAGCATGGCCTTCTGGGAGCAGCCACAGAAAGCACAAGAACCGGGGGCACGGGTGAGCCTGGATGGGGACTCACCAAAGGAGGCCTCAGAGACAGCCGCGTCTGGGGCAAGAGCACATGAAGGACTAAAGGGTCACCTTCCTATTGGACCATCTCAATTAACTACAGAGAAGAAATTCTATTCATTAGGATTGGTTAGGATTCACCCAAATGTTAAGTTGTTGGGAAACAGTGGGGAAAGACCTTTCTTTCCAACTTCACCAAGATTCACTTTGTCTCTACAATTGAGTCTTCTACATAAGAGGTTAACCTCGTTGCAGGGAGGGTACCAGCAAATTTGCATACAAGTCTATGACACCAAAACAAAACAGCATCCCCACCTTTTAAAATCAAGAATAAGCTTTCTTTTTTACTTATAAAAAGGTCACTGCATATTCATTGAAAAAATTTTAAATGCAGATAAGTAAACAGAAGAAAAAACTATCCATTATTCTTTGACCGAGAGATAGTTCGCTGGTGGAATCTCTTGTGAAATTATCCTTCCGGATGTTTTTCTATATATACATTTTCTAAAAATAAGATCATACTATCCCTGCTGATTTGTTATGTGCCTTTTATTGACTTGATAATAGATTTCTTAAAATATAAATAACTATTCATATTCAGCATCATTTTCAGTGCTGGAATTACTACTATTCCATAGTAGTTCTGTATTCCATACTATTTTGATGCTGGAATCATTACTATTGCATAGTATTGATGTAACTTAATGATTCTTTTATTGGTTGAATATTTAGATAGTTGATAACTGAATTTTAAATTTGAGAGCTTATTTATAATGGACTTAAAAATGCAAAGAATGGTATAAAAATATCCATGTGAAAATTGCATTTTGACTACTCTACAAATGATTAAAAAATTATGCATTTAAATCTTTGTGTCTACCTTTAATTTTATCACTAGGATAAATTCTTGGAAAGTAATTACTGGCTTAAGTGTGTGCATATTTCCTTTCATATTTTTATTTTAAAACATTCAAATATATAGAAAAATCAACATACCAGAACAATAAGCACATAAACTTGACCAAGATTCACTTCACCACATCTGCTTTATCTCTTTTTATAAATTTATATTTGAAAGTATTAACTACTAAAAACATCATGAAAAGTTGTTTTACCCCTACTGCTGCTCCAGCTTGCATTTCATAACAAGTCATTAATCCACTTAGCCAAAGTACCATTATCACTACCAAAAATTTTAACATTGACTCAAAAATGTTATGCAAATTCTCCAATCATACCCTAAATATCATTTTAGCTGTTGCCCCTTCCAGGATCCAAGAAAGGTTTATGCGTTACCTTCAGTTGCCACGCTCTTTTAATCTGAAATAATTCGTTTCCCTTTTATTTTCTTTCAGGTTGTATTAGCTACCTACTGCTGCATGACTGATTAGTTCCAACCTTAGTTTATTAACTCACAGTTCCTGTGGATTAGGAATTTGAGGATGGCTTAACTGTGCAGATAGGGCTTGTGGTCTCACGAGATTGCGCTCCATAGGCCATCCGAGGATGCAGTCATCTGAAGGCTTGCCTGAGGCTGGGAGAACCCTTCCAAGGTGGCTGACTCACCTAGCTGACAAGATGGTTCTGGCTTTTGGCAGGAGGTCTCAGTCCCTTCCCACCTGGATTTTCCCACAGGATTACTGATGTATCCTCCTCACAACATGGCGACTAGCTTCCTCCAGAGTGACTGATCCATGAGGGCACAGGCAGAAGCCACACTACCATTTATGACCTCACCTCAGAAGCCATCACAGTCAATTCCACAATACCTTATTTTTACATAGGTCAGTGCCATTCGGTGTGGGAGGGCACAGGAGGGCATGAACACCAGGAGGTGGGATCACCAGGGGCCATCTTGGAAGGTGGCTACCACACATGATGTTGACCATTTTTAAAAGTTCAGGTCAGTTATTTTGTAGGGTACCATTTTGTATGGTACCAATGTTGTATGTTTCCCATTGTATTACATCAGGAGGTACATGACATCAGTTCATTCTGTTACTGGTCATGCTAAGTTTGGCCACCTAGTTGAACACCCCTAGGTCTTTGATTCACCATGACTTACTTGACCGTCTCTTTTGGCATAAATTCGCATGGTACTGCCTGGGCTGATTTCTCCACAGAAATATAAAAAGTGTCTTATTAAGTTTTTATACTACCAATCTTTTAGCAACAACCTGCTCTGTGTGTGTGCATGTGTTTGCCCATTTGATGGTGATATTCATAGGCATTCTGAGTTGAAGAATGCAAATTGAATAGAGAAGAGATGAAGTGGCACACCATGGCGTGAACTCCTTGAGGACAGACACTGTCTTATTTTTCTTTGTGTTTTAATTGCCTTACACAATGTTGGACAAATAATAGGCACTTAATAAATGTGTGTTGAATAAATGAGAGAACAAACTAAAAAAAGGAAAGAACCTGGGAGAAGTAGAGAGGCATTTTCCAATATATTAACATGTGGAAACCACAGTATTACCTTTCAACAAAATAAACAAGTCCCTGAGAACCTCCTCTACTCCCAGTCCCTTATCAGGGTGGTTTTAGGGCTCCTATCCCTGCCAACTTTGAGCCCCATCACCATGAAGGCTGTGGGTCCTGGCAGTCCAAATGTCCAGTCTCTTTGGTCCCTTAGAAAGTGCGCTGCATTCTAAGCCAACATTTCCCTTTCTCTACCATGATTATAAATTGCTCCTGTGACATCTTGAACCTTGCTCAACTACTCAGTCACTCCAGGAAGGAAGTAAAGTACTGTGTAATGATATTTTCCTAATGGCAAGAGCACGTTAAATGGAATTGCCTGAGCTAATCTGAGTGTACTTCTGTGTTCAGAATTACGCTCTCATATTCAATTTCATTTTTAATTTGTTTTCTCTGTGCTATATTGATTCATGAGACCTCCCCCAGAGCTACATGGAACGGTGGTAATGTGTCCCCTGGTGAACAAAATCTTTAGAACAATGGGCCTTGCTTTTTGATTGCCCTTTTTACTATAGAGAAAGGGCATGGGAAAGTACCAGGCACCATGGAGTTAAATGCCCACCTCGTCAAGCCTGCCTCATGAACTTCCTGTTATCCAGCTGAGCAGGGTCAGTGTAGACGTGCTCAGACATTTTCTTTCTTTGATTCAGATGTATAAATGCAATAACTGAGAAGCCCAGGGCATAGTAGAAAGAAGAAAAGAAAAGGAAGGAGGAAGATAGAGGGATTTAAGTGAGAACCAACTGTGCCCGGAATTGGGCCAGGCACTGTCTCATGAGCTACCTCACCTGACAGGTAGATGTGGACTGAAGAACATCAATAGCTTGCTCAAGGCCACAGGCAACCAGGAAGTGGTGGGGATGGGATTCTAAGGCTATACATCTCTCCACACCAAAGCCGGTGCTCTGAACAGCAAACACACCACCACACACCAAGGGGTCTCTCTTCTTAAGTGGGGATAAAAATCCCTTCACCTCCAACCTTTTGGGGTTCATCTTCCATGACTCTACTAGCCCAACACATTCATACAAGCCCTTAATTGCAGTCATGGTAGACTGTTTCCAAACAAACCATACACTTTAAAAAGTTATCTAGCTATGTTGGACACGTAATATGGTTACACGCAAAATGCATACAGTGAACATTGCTCTGTCCCCTCCTCTACCCATCTCCCAGGGCCCTCCTCTGGGGCAACAGATTTATCAGTTTTTTTGTGTCTTTTCAGAGACATATTATATATTAGTCAGGGTTCTCCAGAGAAACAGAATCAATAGGATAGATGACAGATAGATAGACAAAGATGGCATTTATTACAGGAATTGGCTCACACAATTGTGGAGGCCAAGAAGTCCCACAATATGTGTCTGCAACATGGGGAAAACCCAAAATGCATCTTGGAGGCCATGTGTCCTGTGTGTCAAGATACAAGGGCCACCTGACTCGTGTAAAGATGAGTGAGGAATATGTCGTTACTATAGGAGGCACTAGGATTTGGGGATGTGTTTACTGCCACACCATGGCCTATTCTATCCTGACTAGTGTAAAATTGCTGTGCTGAGTTTGGTGTTTATTATTACTATTACTGTTTTAAGAATATTACTGCATTTGTATAATTGACAGGTAATATACAGGTTATTATAATGTTTTTAAGCATGATATAAATGCTATCATACTCTAATATAATTGTACAACCTTTCCCCTCAACATCAGTTTTTTGGAATTTATCCATGTTGATACATACAAGTAGGCTTAAGTTCGTTTATTTAAAATATAGTAGAGTTTATTGATCAAAAAAAAAAAAAGATGGAAAACCATGGAATCTGGTGGCATAACTTAGTCTGAGTTGAAGGCCTAGAAACGAAGGGGGCCAGTGATATAACTCTTAGTTTGAGGCCAACGGTCTGAGAAAGTAGGGGCCGCTAGCACAAGTTGCAGAGTTTAAAGGCCCAGGAACCTGGAGTTCTAATATCCGAGGGCAGGAGAAGATGGATATTCCAGCACCAGAAGACAGGGCAAGTATGTCTTCCCTCGTCATTTTTGTTCTGTTCAGACCTTCCTTACTCAACCTACTTATTCACATGCTAGTCTCTCATAGATACACCAGGAATAGTGCTTTACCAGCTATCTGGGTATTCCTTGACCTGGTCAAGTTGGCACCTAGAATTAGCCATCGCAATTACCAAATATTTATATTTATTCAATTCTGTCCACTTTATTTACACAAATAATATCTTCTATACCTGCTGTTCTGCACTTCATGCTTTTCCTTAATAATATATCTTGGAGATAATTCCACATTCAATCATAAAGAGCCTTCTCATTCCTTTATGGCACCATGATATTATGTTGTAGGACCTCACTGAAGTTATTTCCCTGATCCCTTATGATATACACTGAAATTATTTCCAATCTTTTGCTGTCAAAAGGGCTGCCATGATTAACCTAGTGCAATGTGCAAAAGGGTGAGTGTATCTCTAGGACAACTTTGTAGGAGAGAAATTGCTAGATTAAACATAGGTGCATTTGTAATTATGAGAGATTTGCCAAGTTTTCTTTATTAATGGCTGATACCAACCTACATTCCAACCAGCATCATACCAACGTCGTTGCCCACACAATATCATATACATTTTTAAATCATTGACAATCTGACAGATAAAAAATAAAATCATATAGGCTGGTCTGACTGCAGTGGTGTTTACAATTAATTGATCACAATCAGTTACAGATTTCTTTGTTCCTTCTTCAATCCCCCTCTTTCACTTGACTAGCTTTAAATAAGAAAATCACAGCCTGAACAACAAAGCAAGACCCTGTTTCTACAAAAAAATTTAAAAATTAGCCGGGTGTAGTGATGTGCACCTGTAGTCCCAGCTACTTGGGAGGCTGAGACAGCAGGATCACTTGAGGCCAGGAGTTTGGGGTTGCAGTGAGCTACGATGATGCCACTGTACTCTAGCCCAGGTGACAGAGTAAAATCCTGTATCCCCTCCCCCCAAAAAATCAGACCATATATTTCAGGTCTCTATGCCTTTGCTTTTGCAGTTTCCTCTGCCTCAATCACCCTTCTCCCTCTGAATGGTGATCTTTTAGCTACTCTGAGGCCCTGCCCCAAAGCCACTCTTTGTGAGGACATCCACAGTTTCCACAAGCATGTGAAACGCTCCCACATCATTTTGTCCTTTCTCTATTGTTGTACCTCCCACGTTATTTGTTTAGGTATTTGTCTCGCTGATTATTAATTCTCCAGAGCAGGATTCCTGATTTATTCACCTGGTGTCCTTAGCATCCAACATCTAGCCTTTTGATTTAAAAAAAAACTCTGGTTGCATTTAGGTTGGTAACAAAATTAGCAAACCAGATTTTTGCAGTTTAAGGTAAGTTCTCTCCCCTAGTCCCCTCCCCCCAAACTTGTCCTCTCTGATGTACTTGGGTGATGTCCTGCCAAATTGGAACCTCCCTGGGTCTGGAACATTCTCTCTTTGTAGCAGAGTCCCCCATTCCTTGCATAGAACAGGGACAGGGTGACCAGCAAGGGACTGTGGAGTTGATCATCACAGCTGACTCCATACTTCCTGGGGATGTTCCAGCTTTGATTTATGAATGCATGTGAGCAAAGTCCAAAAAATACCAAATCCTCTCTCCCGATCGTGTGTGCCAGGCTCTAAGGAAACTCATCCCATTTAAGACTTAACTGGAAAGGTGTTATAGCTTTAATATTTTAGTCATTGAAATTTTCCCAATTTTCCTTGCAAAGTTGCATTGTTAAAATAGAGTTATATTGTTGTCAAACAGAACAAACCAGATATTGTTTTTAAATGAAAACAGGGGCTGGGCTACACACTAAATATGAATTTTAGGTTCATGAGAGCATCTCCTGAAAGGATGCTCTGAAAAGGAAATGAATGTGATTTTGTCACCAACTCTGCCCATTTTTTTTGGCATATGCAGTATGTCTTCTTCCTAGCACACCTCTCAGCTGGGTCAAATGAAGAGGAATGGTGATGTATTACATCTACTTACCCTGATTTCATTATCTCTTATCATAAGCAATTTATATGAGGACTGACACTAATTAATTCCAGCTTCATCTATCATGTAGTCCAACATTTAATCTAGTCCATGCATCAGATAAAAATGTAGCATTCTGAATTCTAGAGTCCTTACCTTGAGTGATATAGGAGTTCATAAATCTAAGACAGCATTTCGTTTTGCCTGATACTCTATCAACTACGAGTAGATATTGGCTTCAGGAGAGAGGACCATCAAGATTGATGAACTCAGACCTACTGTGGAGGTGTGTGTAACTATCACTAGCCTCTCAATTCCTAATGACCCTCAAAATAAAAGTCTGTTCTGAGGAATATATATCAGAAATTCTAGAAGCTATCATTTTGGGGCAATACTATTTCTAAGACTTCTTCAGTGTGTGTTGTGGATTTCTTTTTTTAATCCACACTCTAGAGTCTCTAGACTGAACATATTCTGAGCTGTACAGCTTTTGAGAGCCAGACAAAGAGGCCAACGTCTGTCATACTTCCTCAGTTACCCTCCTGCTAGGCATCTTACCCAGAACTGAGACTACCTGACCTTCAAAGGTAGACTTGACCCTGCCCCACACACTTGTTAGTGTTCATGTCATGCATGGATGGATGGATATCTTATCACTGTTCTAAAACTGGCATCTGCTTTGCTCTCTTTATGGGTCCATAACTGTGGCCCTGATCATCCTCCCTGACTCCAGGCTATGTGCTCTCAGAAGGTTCTCCTTTGTCCTTGTCACCTCCCTGTGCTCTACCTTGGAGGCTGAGGCCCAGTCCCTGCATTTGAGGCTTTGGGCTGGGCTTCTGATCCCTGCTGCTGCCAACCACATTCCAGCCCACTTTCCTCATCAGCCACCCAGGGTTGAGGATACTCTGTAAATCTCTGGGACCAGAGACACTGGCAGCTTGTCTTAACTTGCCATTTCTCACCATTGTCCCTGAACACCTGGTTCTAGGTGTGGGACATCCTTCTTCTCAGTCTCATTAATGCACCAATATCTGCCTCCCCCCACCCCCAGCCACTCTTTTGTATGAGTGGACCCAAAGAGTTCATCCAGACCCTGCTCTGTCTGTCCCCTGTGCTGTGGTTAAGCCATTCTCGTCCAGTGATGTCCTGGTAGACAAGAATCCTACTTTTTACGTGGTACACTTGTTTTTTTATTTTACTTTTAATTGTTATTTATAAAAATAAGATGTGCTCAAGTTTTCTTAAAAAAGAAAAATAAAATATATAAAGTAAAAAATGAAAGTCTCTCTCCTCCAACCACAGTCCATCCTTTTCCTCAGAGGTAAAATTTTGGTGATACCCCCAGAATTTTTATTATGTATATGCTGATTACAGCATAAATAAATCAACACATATTTAGAGATATAATTTTTAGGGAAAAATGGTATCATACTATACATTATCTTCTTCAATTTGTTTTTATTTTCATTTAACCCTATATAAGATACCCAATTTCATGTAAGTATCCAAATTTATGCTGTGCTTTTGAATACCTACATAGTATTTCATTGTATTTATGTACTGTTTTCTATTTAAACATGATTCTCTTGGTATGTACCTAAATTGAATCCAATTTTTGAGTGCTACAAATAATGAGGGGCTATACATTCTCATACCAAATGCTACAAATATTTTCACACGTTAAATTACTAGGTATGAATATTTAAAACTTTGATGAACACTAAAAGTTATTTTCCAAATATTTTATAAAAATTTGCACTTCTACAATATTGAGTGACAATGCTCATGCACTTGCCAACACTATCTTTAATCTTTTGTAAATTTGCCAATATAATGAATAAAAGATGATATCACAATAAATGACATTTCTTCGATTTTGGGTTGAGTAGCTTTTCAATGTTTAATAGTTATTTCTATTTTTTCTCTGTGCATTGTCTATCTTACTTTTTAAAATATTTTCATAATATAAATACTTCTCAGAAACTATGTTAGATATTATTATTTTTTTGTTATTTGCATTGCAAATATTTTCTCCCAGTCTGTTATTTGTTTTATTAACTTTATTCATAACATATTTTGCCAGGTAATGGTTTTAAATTCTTATGCATCAGATCTGTCAATCTTTTCCTTTAAGGCCTCTGGCTTCCATGCCATTCTTAGAAAAGGCTTCCCCACTCCAAGATTATGTTCTATATTTCCTTCTAGTACTCTCAGAGTTTCATTTTCTATGTTTAGTTCTGTAATTCATATTTATTTATGATATGAGTAAGGGATCTTATTTCACTTTATCCAAAGTAAAGAGACAGATATCCAAGTACAATTTATTTCCCAATATATTTGGATCTGTCTTTGGACTTGTTTCTGTTCCACTGATCTGCATATATATTACTTCAGTGTACTTTATGTGAGCCCAGGATTAAATGGCTCACACTATGTTAAGAGAGCATGCTTAACCTTAATTTATATTAGCATTGTTAAATAAAATGTATAGAAGGCCATTGGTTTGGACTGAGCTCCTCTTTCACTAGGCCCAACAGACTAGACCAAAAGGAAGTCACTCCTGCTGAAGTTCCACTCCACTAAGCCCAAATAAAGTTGTACATCTGAACTCCTGAGAAAACTGGAGAGACAGATAATAGCCAAATCCCCAAGCAGGCCAGTTTTAGCCAGCATGATAAGGAAGCCCCCTCTGCTTTGACTTTTACAAGGAAAGTCACTTTGAAATGACCAATCCACATTTAGTTCTCTGTTTCTGTTTTCCTCAGACCTTTTCTTTCCATAAAAATCAAACATTGCTGAGCTGATTGGAAAATTCATTCTATTTTATAGAATGAGATGTTGCCTACTTCTGGAATTGCAAATAAAAACCAGTTAAAATCTTTAAACTGTGCTTGTTGTCATTTTTGTCTTTTGACAGTATCATAGCAATGAATACAAGTTTAGCGCTCTGTGAACATTTTTAAAAGAGGATTTGAACACTGGTCCATTTGGATATACACTGGCTTCTAAAGCATAAGAAAAAGAGATTATGTGAATCTGAAGTTTGAGGACAATTTAAAAAATTTGTTCTCCAGATTCCGTTCCCTATAGTCCATCAAAAGACCCTTAAGAGTTACCTGTTCATTCATTCACTCATTCATTTATCATTCGGTTTACACTCATTGCACACTTACTCTGTGTTGTATATGCAGTTGTCCCTTGGTATACACAGGAGACTCATTCCAGGACCCCTGCATATACCCAAATCCATGCATACTCAAGTTCTTCAGTCGGCCCTGCAGAACCTGCATATAGGAAAAGTCACCCCTCCGTAAACTTGGGTTTCAAATCTCCCAAATACTGTATTTTTTATGCTCAGTTTTGTTGACAAAAACCCACACATAGGTGGACCCATGCAGTTCAAACCCATGATGAACGTGTACTGTATTGTATTAAGCACAGGAAAGACAAAAATAATTAAGACACTTACTTTGCCTACAAACAATTTACAGACTTGTTATGGGACACAGAAATACAAACACGTCTTGCTTTTAAAAGTGATGATGAATACAAGCAAAAGATACAGTGGGGACTCAAAGTGGGGACAGATGAACTTGGGGAAGGGGAGCGGATACACAGCTGGGCCCTAAAGGATGAATATGAGTTCACAAGGCGACAAAAGGCAGACTAGGGGACCCAACAGAGCCAGCACTGGCAGGCCGGGAGTCAGCCTGAAGCACTGAGGTGTCAGGGTGTGCAGCTGATGATGCAGGTGGAGGGCTAAGCAAAGAGAAAATCATAAAGGGCTTTTGAACCTCATAAACGTGGAGAGACACAAGAATGATTTTCATACGAGGATGAAATTACCATTTTTACATTTTGGAAAAATTGGGTGGAGTATGTAAAATAGATTAGAGAAGAGTAAGATTAGTGCCATGGAGACATTTGGTGGGTTATTGCAACAACCAGGCTGTTGTGAGATATGTATACAGATGTTTACACGTCATGTACTAGCTTAAGTAGCTATGTTGTTTTTTCCTTCAAGTTGCATCAGCGATTAATCCACACATAGGTTGATAGCCTACTAAAAGAGTTTTATTGGTAAGAGGGTAAACCAAGCAGCAGCGTATATACATAAACAGAAACGTGGGCAATAAAAGTTGCTTACAAATAAACTCCTAGAAAAATTTTCTGAGTCATTAAAATAAAGGAGACTTAATTCAGGCTACATTTTAAATTCTGTCCAACTTAATCTTCTCCCTGATTGAAGTTTGGAGAGGGGATATTCATCTATTTGAGATCTATGTCATGGCTTTGGGTGCACATTCAGAACGATGACTGACTATGGCACGTGGATAATTGGTGAAGGAGGTCTGACCAGAGATGGCAGTGCTCTTGAAAAGGGGCTCCACCTGGCTGGGGAGAGAGGAGTCCCCACTTAAGCAGCAAGGGTCTGGAGGCAATGTGCTTGGAAAATATTACTAGTTCCTTCCCACTTTGTCCCCCAGGATACAACCCACCATCCTGCATTTCCTTACAGACTGAAAAAGAACATGTGCATTTCCTTTTGTCTTAAAAATTTTCACCTGTGTCATTATCCAAGTCTATGTTTGGAGAGAGCCCAAGAAACACTCCTGATTTGTCCTAACATTAGAACAAAGCCCAGAGCCAGCTGGAAACTTTCCAGTGATTTACAGGCCGGTGTCATCCATCTCGAGATACTGAAAACTCACTGAGAGAAAACGAGACAGGAAATCTGAGGCTAAATTGAATGGGAGAGTCGTTGAGCAGGTTTGTTCCTTCTATTTCTCCTGATAATGGCTCTGCCATTTGTTACAGGCTGTGGTTGTTACGGTGACAGGTGGGGGTGGGTAGAGAGGGTGAACTATGATGAAAGAGTGAAATATAGCAAGGTAAACGAGTCCGGGGTGTGTTTGTGCTTATTTAACCTTGCTTGAGTCTTAAGACGTCCATAGCCTGCTTCCATGATGAGGCCAAAAATATCGAGGCTTGGTTCCTGTCCTTCCATGCCTCAGTGTCCCTCCATAGTCCTCAGGCATCATTGCTAAATCTGTCCCACTGTGTCTGATGCATTTTGCTCACATTTGATTGATCTTTCTCTCAAAGTTTCTGTTACCCTTCGGTGCAATCTTGCTTCTCTCACTACTGCTCTGGCAACTCATCAATCTTTTCTGTTTATGCCTGCTATGGTTTGAATGTGTCCCTCAAATGTCATGTGTTGAAAATTTAATCCCCAAATTTATATGTGGATTGGAAGTGGGGGCTTGGGAAGGTAATTAGGATTAGATAAGTTTCAGGGGGCACATCATGGACCTGGTGGCTTTATAAGAAGAGGAAGAGAGACCCGAGCTGACATGCTTTTCCCCTCTTGCCATGTGATGCCCTCCACCAGGTTATGACACAACAAGAAGGCCTTCCCCAGAGGCAGGCCTTTGACCCTGGACTCTCCAGCCTCCAGAACTGTAAGACTTATATTTCTTTTCCCCTTTATAAATTACCCAGTCTGTGGTATTGTGTTATAGCAACACAAAACAGACTAAGACAGAAGTACCAAGAAGTGGGGTTATTACACCTGAAAATGTGTAAGCAGCTTTAGAGATGATGAGCAGAGGCTGGAAGAATTTGGAGAAGCAGGCTAGGAAAAGCTTCCATTACAGTGAGCAGAGCATTGCTTCTATTACTGTGAGCAGAGCATTAAGGGTAATTTTAATGAAGGCTTAGAAGATGAGAAGACTAGGAAAAGCCTGGAACTTCTTGGAGATTGGTTTAGTGGTCATGACCAGAATGCTGATAGAAATATGGACAGTAAAGGCTGTTTTGATAAGGTCTCAGATAGAAATAAAGAATATCTTACTGGTAACTGAGTAAAGACCATCTTTCTAATATAGTAGCAAAGAAGTTGATAACAAAGAGTGTGTCCATGCCCAAGGGCTTCATAAGAGTCTGAAATTGATGTTGTTAAAACCACAAAGGAGTTTCAGCCTAGGTCTAGTTGCTCGTCACACAAAGATCCAATTATTGAGACAATGAGGATTGTTAAAGAAGAAAGAAACTTTTAATAGGACACTTATCAGGGAAATGAGGAAGCTGCCTCAAATCTGTCTCTCTGACTATTGTGGGCTTTTAAAGAGGGGCCACATGCCTTGGGGCAGGTCCTGGGGGATGGCGAATCTTGGCGTCTGGAAGTCTGCCCACAGGCCTCCAGAATCTCAGCTCTTTTTGTCTCATAGAAAATCCACCATGTCTGGGGATCAACTCAAAAGTTCAAGTAATTAGTTAAGGGAGAGGATTATAAAAAAAATCAAACCATATAGGGGTCGCTAAAATTTGTTTATAGAGCTACTTACATTAAGAGCAATGAAATATCATATCCTTGGTTGTTGAGTTAGGGTTGATGCTTGTCAACGCTGCAGAAAATCACCAGAAAGCCTCTTGATCCAAGTAAAGTTGACTGGGCCCGCTGCAGTAAGGGAGAACACCACTGGGTATCTTGGAGGGAGAGGTCAGGTGAGCATATTTGTAAGGTTTTGGGTCTAGGTTCAAATGGTTTAAGGCAAGTTTTCCACTATGGGTAACTGATTGGGATTGGACAAGGTTTGTGACATAATAGTCTAGCTAGCATTAGCAAGTCTTGATGAGTGAACGTGTCTGCTAAAAAGCTGTTTGCCCAGGTGAGCAAAGTCTCTTGTCCTAATAGCAGAGCTGTTTGTTTGCCTAGATAAACTTTTTGCCTGAATCAATTGGTATATAAGGATCTCCTGAAACAGTGAAATTAGCTATTAGGATAAAACCTTATCTTCTTGGGCAAAAATGTTCATGGAACAAATAATGAAGTCATATTGATACAGGTGGTCTCAGTTCTCTGTTTCAATAGTTAAGCCACAAGGATGCAGGTGTTCTCAATTCTCAGGTTGGTACTTAGGATGGATTGGGAGATAATGGGAGATGAAGCCTGAAAGGTGGGTTCTTACAAGCCACAGTGACTGAAGTGCCAGATAGTAGAATGAATAACACGGAGCTACACATTTGCTACAACCTGTTTGAAATCTGTAGATTTTATCATTGCAGTGTTGTTAGCTTTGGTGCCTGTTTTCTATTCACACAGCTACCAACCCAGGTAGACTTCCCTCTGAACTTGTCCTAGAATTAGTCTTCTAAATGGTCCTCCACTCTCTGGTCTCTCTTCCTTCCATCTTTCCTACCTGCTGCTCCCAGATGAATCTTGCTGACATAGAACTTGGGCCATGTCACTCCTCCACAGTTGTTGAATTCTAACAAGTAAGTTTTCTTCTATATCCAGACCCTTCCCACCCATTTCCAGTCCCCCCACTACCCTGTGTGTCTATGAGCCACTGTCATGCCTCGGACCCCACCCTGAGGGCTGATGCATGTTGTAACACCCAGTGAAGCTGCAGAGCTGGCAGGGCATGGTAGGCAGGGTTGGCCTCCATGTGAAAAATGTGGGATTTACAAAGGTACATCCTACCAAAGTCTGCAAGACTAAAGCAGAAATCAATGTACGACTGTTAAGGTTTAGTGTACTTTAGATTTTATTTTCTTTAAAAGTAGCTTTCTAAGCTGTGTGCTCAGTGTAGTTAAAAATAAAAGACTGGTTTCAGAAAATAGTGTATAGCACACGAGTTTTCTCTCAGCCTGCCCACCACTGTTCTATTATATATGAAGCTCTAGGGATGGAACAGCTACTTTGCTGAACAACTACTTTGTGCCAGGCTCTTGGCAACACACAGTCATTTAATCTTCTGTAGGAGGCGCCTATTGTCCTCCACATTTCAAAGATGAAGAGCCCAGGGGGTCAGGTCAATTGAGATAACAAGGCTAAGTTCTCACTGCTAGTAGGTGATAGGTCTGTATTTAATTCCACAGTTGTTGGATCCCCATATCTCCATAGCATGCTCTTGGGGTCTGTATTTGCAAACCGAACTGCAAAGGGTCCCCCTGCACCCCCACCTCCCCGCCACAGCAGTGCACTCCTTCCTCATGTGACGAGGCTGCTCATATTGACCAGCCATGGTCCTTGGGAGAGCCTATCTGCTCATGCCTCTTCTCCTAAAGACAAGAACACCGCTGTTACTATTGCTGTTATTAACAGCACTGCTGACACCACTCCTCTCTCTTCTACCTCCAGCACTACCTTTGACTAACATTGATGAATCCTCCCTCTGGGTCAGGCACATCCCAGAGCTCTACAAACATTATCACACTGAGCAGTCTTCACAGCATGCCTTGAAGAAGGTGGAAGGTGGAGAGGCATTTAGAGAAGTATTTCAGTTTAAACTGTTAATTGGTTGGATCCTTCCATTTTTCTTGCAAGCATTTTATTTCATATAAACATAAGCTAGCATATTTGCTTCTGGTTCTGCCAGATCTATCAACTCAAAGTTTTCTTGCAGCTTTCCCTTGTATCTTAGCTGATGCTGCTATAACAAAATGCCGTAAACTGGGCGGCTTAAACAACAGATTTATTTCTCACAGCACTCCAGGCTGGGAAGTCCAAGATCAAGGCACTGGCAGATGCAGTGTCTGGTGAGGTCCTGCTTCCTGGTTTCCAGATGGTGTCTTCTGGCTATACTCTCTTATGGCCAAAAGAGAGCTGGTTTATCTTCTGGCTTTTTCTTAAAAGGGGGCTAATTCTGTCCATGAGGACTCTACCTTCTTGACCTAATTACTTCCCAAAAGTTCTACCTCCAAATGCCGTCTCATTGACATTAGAGTTTCAACTTATGAATTTTGGGTGAACACAAAAATTCAGTCCATTGCATCTTATCTCAGTGGATTTTCCCTAAGTCTAAAAATACATATCTCAGTTTACCTGTGGCAGTCTAATTTGAAACTTTTTTTCCTCCATGATTAACACTGCCTTCTTTCATTTCCCAAAGTGTTTGGTCACCCTACATAAATCTGCCATTTCAGCTGAGGAGAAAGAACAAATGTTGTACAAGACTATAAGGCTCCCTACAGCCTTTAATTACAAGAGGCTATCAGAAAGCTTTGCCTGGCAGGCATCTTTGCAGCATCATGAGTCTCTCTGTTTTCCTCTCCTGACGCAGATGGGAGGCTGTGCCCACATGAGCAAAAGCTGGGTGTATATACACAGTGGCTACGTCTATACCTGTGGGTTGCACCAGCCAATAAGTGGGCTATAATTTCTCTTCACAGGATGAAAAACAAAATGATGGGATTTGCAATCCATACTAAGGAAATAAATAGCCAAAGAAACATGAGGGCTGGGGAATTTTCATGCCCACATCAAGATTAATTTCCCTGCTATAGTAAAGTCTACCTTAGAATGCATCCATCATCAACAGTGTGCAGGCTCAATCTGTGGGCTAATGGCTGTACAGAGCTCCCTTTGGTAATTGTAAGTTGGCCAAAGAGTAAGAAGATTCTGTTTTTCTTTAACTTCCACATGCAATTAGAAAATCATTGTGCCACTGTAGCTATTAAAGAGCAATTATCTCCTGATTAGGGGGTTCCCAGGAAGAAAGAGCCACCCAAGATGGGATAATACAGCAAAGTTAAGGACATCTTGAAGTCTTTATACCAGTTTTGCAGTGGTGGGCACATGTGATTGTTCTGTCTTATAGATGAGAAAACTGAGGGTTGCAGATAGCCCTGGATGCTCCCAGGTGTACTCAGGTGGATCCATGTATAAATTTAGGCAAGTCACTTATTTTGAGCTTCTATTTTTCCATCCATAATATGGTGATAATAATAACTAACCAAGGGAAACAATAAAGGCAGTGATAGGTTTGAAGCATTCGTACAGGGCCTGACCCACAGCAAGCACTCAGTCCACAATAAGTGACCTTGTGGTTTTCAATGTGGTCCTCTTCCTTGCCCTCATCAGCATCACCAGTGCCCCTCCCTCCCATAGACATGGCTAGAGACAAAAATAGAAGCCTAGTAGAAAAGCCTCAAAAAGAAGAGCTTTCTCCCTGCTTTTGAAGTCCCCTTCCAGAGAATTGGGAGCTAACCAGAGGGCAGGACCTTGTGTGACTTGTCTTCACTTTCCTCCTCCCCCCTGCCAAACACCATGCACAGCACTGAGTACAGGTGAGCAGAGTGTGCGGCAAACTTGTGTGACAAATCAGTACCTCAATCCTGCAGCAGCTGTTGAAACTCCCTCTCTCACACCTGGCCTGTTGTTGGGCGATGCACAACTGGCCACCTGAAATAGGTCATTGGAAGACTGCTTCATTTCCCCAGGCCCTTTATTGACTTAGCTTGGGGGTGGAGGGTCAGCCATTGCACACTTTTTGTCATGGCCCAAGAGCATTTCAAGGAGCTCATCAATTTCCAAGCTTATAACTTACAACCATGAAAGAAATTGCGCTGATACACTATGACAGTGCTTCAGATCTCTTTGCAGTCTGTCAGTATGGGATTTTCCAAAGAGAAGAAACAGAGAACTGTATTACTCATTCTCTTTATAACTTTATCTTATGTGTGTGTGTGTGTGTGTGTGTGTGTGTATATATATGTATTTTTTTCTTTATAACAGCAGTTTATACATATTCTTTGTAACTCTATCTTTTATATTGCCAGAAACTAAAATAACATAATTTTACTTAGTTTACCCTAGAAAAATAGAAATGCATTTTTGAAAATTGTATATTTAACCCTCTGAATTTATTTGCTGAGGGAATTAAGCCTGTCAACTAGATCTTTTCATTTATTGTCCCTCCCTCGGGTCTGTACAGAGGCAAATGCTGCTTTCAAAGTTGGCTCTTTGCTGGTGTATGGGAACTTGGATTTCAGGAGGATTCCCACCAGCATTCTGTAATTGATAAGAGTGGCTCGCTGTGTCTACACTGTTTATGCAAAAAAGTGGTTTGTGATAAATATCTGCTTTGTTTCTGAGGGTCTGGAAATTTGGTACATGCTAGGCAGAGTATGCCTAAGTGACTGACCCCCTGATAAAAACCCTGATATGTAGGCCCAGGCCAGCTTCCCCAGTAGACAAGACTTCACATGTGCTGTCACGAGTCGCTGCTAGAGTAATTGTTTCCTGTGTGACCCCACTGAGAGAAGACTGTTGGAAGCTTGCACCTATTTTCCTCCAGATTTTGCTCCATGCTCCCTTGCCCTTTGCTGATTTAGCTTCATACCCCTTTCCTCTTCTGTGTCCAATTTTCTGTTACCCTTCAAATGAACTTTTTATATCTGATATTACATTTTTCACTTCAACATTCCCCCCACCCTTTTTTTCTTTTTGAAACACAATCTCGCTCTGTTGCCTGGGTTAGAGTGCAGTGGTGTGATCATAGCTCACAGCAACCTCAAACTCTTGGGCTCAAGCACTCCTTCTACCCCAGCCTCCTGAGTAGCTGGGATTACAGGCATGCACCACCACACCTGGATAATTTTTTTTACTTTTTATAGAAATGGGGTGTCGCTATGTTGCCCAGGCTGGTCTTAAACTCCTGGCCTCAAGCAATTCTCCTGCCTCGGCCTTCTAAAGTGCTAGGATTACTGTACCTGGTCCAACACTTCCATTTTTAAATATAGTTTTCATTTCTATGCTAAAATTCCCCATCACATGCATTATCTACCTTTCCCACTATCTCCTTTAACATATTTTTCATATTTATTCTAAAGTATTTATCTTCTATTCCAGCATCTGTACCATCTCTACATCTCCTTCTGTTGTCCATGGGTCACATTTCCTTCCCTTTTTGCATATTTTATAATTATTTTAATTGTATGCCAGCCACTTTGTGAAAAGAACAGTTAAACCTGAAGTAAAAATCATTTATTCCAGCAAAAGACACACCCATTCTCATTAGGCTTCTAGGGTGGGGGTCTGAGTCAATCTAATCTGTAGTTACCTGGGTCTACGATTTGTTGCACCTTTAGTTAGGGTCTGTTTAACACTAGCTTCAAGCATTTTGAAGGTGGGAACAAGACTTTCTCTTGATCAGGGAACACTGATGAGTCTCTGGAGATTGCTTTATATTTATAACTCAGCCACTATCCTTCTCAACCATTAGACATCTCTATCTGCTTCACAGTCCAGCTGCCAAGTTTTGGATAGCTGGTGAGTTCTCTTTTTTCCTACAATCTCATTCTGGTTTTCTGCATATGCGTATTTTCTCTTTATCCTCCTGCCTTGTCCATCCCTTGGAGTGTAGCTGCAGAGCTCCCCAAGAGGAATTGCTTTGGAGGGCTTTATGCCAGTGCCCCAGCATTCTTCCCTCAGCCTTCAGCAGCTCATGGGAAGAAGGCCTTGCACTTAGGGTAGCCCACGCCTCCAGGGTCCTCTCTCAGCTCTCTTACTTTACCCTCAGCCTGTGGTATACTACCCTCCTGCGTTAGTAAGGCCCATGGGAAAGGACTGGCAGGTGAGCACTAACTCACTCTGTGGCAGAGGCTTGTCTGGATTCTAATTTGTCATGCGATCCACTGTCACTAAAAGTTCCATTTCCATTATGTATTAGTGACACTGTTGTTGAAGATCAGTTGGCTGTATATGCATGGGCTTATTTCTGGACTGGTCTATATGTCTCTCTTTATGCCAGAACTATGCTGTTTTGATTGCTTTGTACTATGTTTTGAAATCAGGAAGTGTGAGGCCTCCAGCTTTGTTCTTTTTCAAAATTGCTTTGACTATTCAGGGTCCTTTGGGTTCTGTATGAATTTTAGGATTGTTTTTCTTTTTTCTTTTTTAAATTTCAGAATATTATGAGGGTACAAACATTTTGGTTACATATAATGCCTTTGCCTCACCCAAGCCAGGGCTATAAGTGTGCCCTTCCCCCAGACAGTGCACCCCACACCCATTAGTCATGAATTTACCCATCCCCCCACCTCCCTTCCACCTGCCTGGCACCCAGTGAATAATACTTCCATGTGAGCACCTAAGTATTAATCAGTTAGTACCAATTTGATGGTGAGTACATATGGTGCTTGCTTTTCCATTTTTACAATACCTCACTTCAAAGGATGGGCTCTAGCTCCACCCAGGATAATATAAGAGGTGCTAGTTCGCCACTGTTTTTTTGTGGTTGAGTAAGGATCATTTTTCTTATTTCCGTAAAACATGCCATTGGCATTTAGATAGGGATTGCATTAAATCTGTATATTGTTTTGGGTAGTATGGACATTTTAACAATATTATCTTCTAATCCATGAATGTGGAATACATTTCCACTTAATTGTGTTGTCTTTAATTTCTTTCAGCAATGTTTTGTAGTGTTTGGTGCACAGGTCTTTTATCTCCCTGGTTAAATTCATCCCTATTCTTTTGATGGGATTGTTTCTTAAATTTTTCATTTTTAGTACATGGAACGCAATTGATTTTTGTTTATTGGTTTGTTTAATCCTGAAACCGTACCAAATTTGTTTATAAATTCTAATCATTTTTTTTGTGTGTGTGTGGAGTCTCTAGGGTTTTCTACACATAAATAAGATTATGTCATTTGTGAACAGATAATTGTACTTCTTCCTTTCCAATTTGATTATCTTTCATTTATTTCTCTTGCCTGATTGCTCTGTCTAGGACTTCCAGTACTATGTTGAATAGACATGGTGAGAGTGTTCACCCTTGTCTTGTTCCTGATTTTAGAGGAAAAGCTTTCCATTTGTCACCATTGAATGTGATGATGTTAGATGTGGGCTTTTCATATATGTCCTTTATTAAACTGAGGTAATTTCCTTTTATTCTTAATTTGACAAGGATGCCAAGAATACCCAATAGGGAAGGATAGTCTCTTCAAAACAATGGTGTTGGAAAACTGGATAACTGGATAGCTACATGCAAAAATATGAAATTGGATCCTTATTTATACTATATACAAAACCAACTCAAAATGGGGTAAAGACTTAATCACAAGACTTGAAACTGTAAAACTCCTAGAAGAAAACTAGGGCAAAGTTTCATGATACTGGTTTTGGCAATGATTTCTTGGCTACGACATCAAAAGAACAGACAACAAAAAACACTTCCATACAGCAAAGATAATAATCAACATGGTGAATAGGCAACCTTTGGAATGGGGGGAAATATTTGCAAACCACATATCTGAAAAGGGGTTACTATCCATAATATATAAGGAACGCCCATAGCTCAATAGCAAAAAAAAAAAAATCCAACTTTAAAGATGGACAAAGGGCTCTGTATGGGCTGGTATAACAAAATACCTTAGATTGAGTAGATCAGGGTGCCAGTAGATTTGATGTCTGATGAGGGCCCACTTCCTGGTTCATAAATAACAGTTTTCTCACTGTAACCTCACATGGTGAAAGAGCCAGTGAGCTCTCTGGGGTCTCTTACATAAGAGCACTAACCTCATTCATAAGGGCTCCACCTTCACGACCTAATCACCTCCAAAAGGCCCACTTCCTAACACCACCACACTGGGGATTCGGTTTCAACATATGCATTTGGGGGAGAGGGGACACAAACATTCAGTCTATAGACTTGAATAGACATTTCTCCAAAGAACACATACAAATTGGTGGCAGGTCTATGAAGAGATGCTCATCGTGACTAATTGTCAGGGAAATGCAAATCAAAACCACAGCGAGATATCACTGCACACCTGTTAGGCCATCATCAAAAAACCAAAGACCAAAATAAGTGTGGAGTAGGATGTGAAGAAATCAGAACACTTGCACACTGTTGGTGTGAATGTAAATGTCACAGCCACTATGGAAAACAGTGTGGAGGTTTCTCAAAACATTAAAAATGGATCTACTATAGGACCCAGTGATCCCATTTGTGGGTATGCGAGTTTGAGGGAGACTGTACAGCTAGTAGTCAAGAGTGCAGGCTCCATGTCAATTTGCCTGGTTTCACAACCTGGCTCCACCACTTACTAGTTATGTGAGCTTCAGCAAGTTACATAACCTCCCTGCGCCTCAGTTTCCTTGTCTATAAATGGAAAAGAATAATAGGACCTCCTTTTCAGTGCTGTTGCGGGGACTAAATATGATAATTGATTGGGCTAAAGCCCTTAGAACACTGCCCAGCACGGGGCGAGAACGCAGCACGTGCCAGGAGGAACTGTTTGGCAGGCAGTGGGGGATGTCCCAGTGGAGATGGTAGTGATGACCACGGGAATGAAGTGAGCACCTAGGAAGCATCCGCAGAGCAGGGGGCCCAGCCAGGTCTGCAGATGAGCACCTGAGGAGCATTTTCAAACTACACAGAGGTTCCCAACCCCACCCTCGCAGACTGTGAGTCTGGAGTTTTTAAGTATTCCCCAAGTGGTTCTGCTACACATCCCTGTGGAAAGCCACTCACATGGAGCCAAAAGCAACTGGAGCATTTTAGCCATGGACAGAGAGGGCTGAGAGGAACGGGCGGGTAGCAAAGGGATGCCCACAGGAGGGAACGGTGGGGTGTGTGCTGACTTGGCTTCGGGCCTGGTCCAGCATGGCTGATGGGTGGGCCCAGGTGTTGGTTCATCCCAGGTGTCAACCCCATCAGGAATCTGAACCCAGACTTGAGTGCCCTTGATGGGTGAGGATTTCATACAGAGCTCAAAACCAAGGGGTCCAGAGGAAGGACCTAGAAGGATGGGGAGGAAGGTAGCCAGGTGGTACCTTTGATCAGACTGTCCAGAGTCAAGGAGGTGGAAGACAGATATAGTTCCCACACTCTTTTAGCAAAATCATCTTTATTTAAATCTGCACCCTCGGCATTCCATCTGAGGCCATTCCATCTGAGTATGAGCATCACCCCACGTCCTGCGTTTTCCCATTCTTCTTCGTTCTCGTGGCCCTTGGTTCATCACTAAAACCCTGTGGACCCAAAGAAGGTCTCAGTTAGTGGACTGTCAGTGCTGAGCCCTGGCAAACCAGGTGACAGCTACGGACCCAGGAAACTGAAGGGAGCGTTTGTTCCTTCGATACATATTTATTGAGCACGTGCCCTGCATTCAACTCAGCAGCAAAAGACAGGGATAAGGGGAGGAGCTGGGGACATGCTGTTGCAAAGAAATTGATGCCCCCTCCTTGTCCAAGTGGGGGATAAAGAGCAAATCTCTACAGTTGGTGCCTGTTGGGAGGAGGCAGTGAAGACAGAGAGCAATGTGTGCCTGACAGGTCAGCCTCAGGCTCTGCCCAGAGCCAGGAAAAATAGTTGCAGCTCAAGGAGAAGCCTTAGGATTCTTCTACACCTCTGTGGGACTGAGGTGTGAACTGGCAGGCCCCGCTGGGTGGGACTGATGTGTGCATTGGGAGGACACCCTGGGTGGGACTCTCCACTCTTGGCAACTGGACCCTAACACTGCAATGGCCAGGGCTATGACACCTACATTCCTAACAGTTTGGTCAGAATCAGATTCCCAGCACCTTCCCCAGATTTCCACCTTTGAAACCTTGTTGGTGGAGCCTGAAAGCTCCCCGGTGTATGTGAGCATGCACATGTGCAGTGTGTGGTTTGGTGTGCGTGGTGTGGCATGTCTGTGACATGCATGTGAGTGTGTGTAGGGCAGATCAGTGGGGAGAGAGTGGAACACTCACCCTGTGAAAGGCACTGCCTCACTCCAAGGCCCCTGCAGAATCACCCACCTTCCAGTCCTGTAGACCTTGGTCTTCAGTCTTTGCTGACAGGAGAGAGCCACTCCTGCCACCCCTTGGGGAAGGGAAGAAAACAGTGAGGAGGCCAAAGCAGGAGAATGATGGCCAGCCCATGGGAAGGAGTTGGCCTTTTCTGCCCCAGGCCTTTCTTTCTTTTTAGAGACAGAGTCTCACTCTTGTTGCCCTGGCTAGAGTGCTATGGCATTAGCCTAGCTCACATCAACCTCAAACTCCTGGGCTCGAGCAATCCTCCTGCCTCAGCCTCCTGAGTAGCTGGGACTACAGGCATGCGCCACCATGCCGGGCTAATTTTTTCTATATATTTTTAGTTGGCCAATTAATTTTTTTCTATTTTTAGTATAGACGGGTTTTCGCTCTTGCTCAGGCTGGTCTCGAACTCCTAAGCTCAAATGATCCTCCCACCTCAGCCTCCCAGAGTACTAGGGTTACAGGCAAGAGCTAACGCGCCCGGCCTGCCCCAGGCCTTTCTCATTCTGTCCCTTCCTTGGTCGTGTGTGCTCCAAGCCCCCAACACACTCCTGAGAGTGTCTGCCAGGTCCGCTGCTGTGGGCATTGACTGGCGACCCAGGGTGCTGATGGGCTGCTTGTTCCAGCATGAAGTTCCCTCATCCATGGGCTGTGGGTGCCCACAAGACGGCATGGCCCAGCAGGCTGCCTGATGTCACCCTTATGGCAGGTTCAGTCCCACCATTCCATGAGTTTGTCTCGCGGCTGGTGTGCCTCAGATCCCGGCTAGAGAGTGTCAGCCTGGACCGGGCTCTGGGCACTAACGACAGGTGGGGCTGGGCTCTGAGGGCCCTTGGATTGGCTGTCCTTGGAGGCATCTTGAAAGCAAAGCCGTGGGCTCCAGAGGGCCACGAGGATCCTCTTGTACTCCCTGCGGAAGTTCTTGTTCAGAAGCCCGTAGATGATGGCATTGAGGCAGCTGTTGAAATAAGCCAGTGAATAGCTGGTGACAAATAGCTCCTCAGAGACCTGGGGAGCCATTTCTTCTGGGTTGATGGCCAGAAAGAGGCCGATGCAGTTGAGCGGGGCCCAGCAGACGGCAAAGATCAAAAACACCACGAACATGGTCAGGAAGCTCCGCAAGGTGCTGGGACGCAGGCACAGCTTGCTCTCCGACTTGGCCTTCCTGTGGGCCTGGAGCACCAGCACCCAGATGCGCAGGTAGCAGAAGGACACGACGGCGATGGGGAGGAAGAAGTGGATGGCCACCAGGGCCACCGTGTACCGTGCACTGGCCGTCTGGATGAAGGTGCAGGAGTAAATGCGCGGGTCGTACTCCAGGGAGCCCAGGAAGAAGTTGGGCAGCAAGGTCACCACGGTGAGGAGCCAGACCAGGCAGATGTGCAGGGGGGTGTGCCAGGGCCGGGAGAGCCGGTGGTAGGCCACGCTGTGGCAGATGTAGCAGTAGCGGTTGATGGCGATGGCGGTGATGTTGAAGACGGAGCCGATGGCGCCCAGGCCCATCACGAAGGCGCTGGCCTTGCAGTGCGCCTTCCCCAGGGCCCAGCCATCATGGAAGATGGCCACAAGCGTCAGCGGGTAGGGATACAAGGCCACCGCCAGGTCAGCCACCGCCAGGCTCACCAAGAACAAATTACCTGAAGCAGGAAATAGGAGCAAGAGTCAGCTCGAGATCCCACGATTTCTATGCCACGAAACATCCTCTCTGACCCTATGTGAGGCCACAAAACAAGTCTCAACACATTTTTGAAAAATTGAAATCATATCAAGTATCTTCTCGGACCACATGGGATAAAACCAGAAGTCAACACCAGGAGGAGCTCTGAAGACCACAAATACATGGAAATTGCACA
This sequence comes from Mirza zaza, assembly GCA_008750895.1. Classification (NCBI taxonomy): domain Eukaryota; kingdom Metazoa; phylum Chordata; class Mammalia; order Primates; family Cheirogaleidae; genus Mirza; species Mirza zaza. The sequence continues at coordinate 49,996 of VSMD01017918.1, forward strand.
ACATGCTCCGGAATGACCATTGATTCAAGGAAGAAATTAAGGCAGAAACCAAAACATTTCTTGAAAGAAAATGAAAATGATCCCGTAAAAGTGGGCAAAGGACGTGAATAAATATTTCTCAAAAGAAGACACACAAATGGCCAACAGGTATATGAAAAAATGCTCAATATCACAAATAATCAGAGAAATGCAAATCAAAACTACCATCAGATATTATCTTACCCCAGTCAGAATGGCTATTATTAAAGAGATAAAATATAATGGATGTTGGCAAGGATGTGGAGAAAAGGGAACTCAATGCGGGAATGTAAACGAGTGCAGTCACTATGGGAAACAACATGGAGATTTCTTCAAAAACTAAAAACAGAATTCCTGGTCAATCCTGTAATCCTGCTACAGAGTATCTACCCAAAAGAAAAGAAATCATTGTATCAAAGAGATATTCCCACTCCCATGTTTATTGCAGCACTGTTCCCAAGAGCAAAGGAAGGAATCAAACTAAGTTCATCAACAGATGAATGGATAAAGAAAATGTGGCATATATATACAATGGAGTACTATTCAGCCATATAAAAGAATGAAATCATGTCATTTGCAGCAACATGGATGGAACTGGAGGTGATTATCTTAAGTGAAATAAACTAGGCATGAGAAGAAAAATATTGCATGTTCTTATTTATATGTGGGAGCTAAAAAATTCGAATACGTGGAGGTAGAGAGTGGAAAGACAGAAAACAGACTGGGAAAGTGAGCAGGGGAAGGGGATAGGATGACAATAAGTGGGTTAAAGGGTACAAACATACAGTAAGATAGAATAAGTTCAAGGTTCGACAGCGGAGTAGGATGACTATACATAACAAAAATTTATTGTACTTGGGTGATGGACATCCTGAATACTCTGACTTGATCACTATGCATAATATACATGTAGCAAAAGTGCTCATGTGCACCAAAGATTCACACAAATAAAAAAATCCTACCTTTCACTGAGTTAGTGTTGGCATTGTGAGTAGAAATGAAGTGATTTTTAGAGACACAGAGTTGAAGATTCAAATTGCGTCTCTGCTACTCGCTGGGCAAATTACTCTGGCTATCAGAGTCTTGTTTTTCTCATTTTTAAGCTGGGGATAATGACACCCACCTTGTAGCATAGCTGTGAGAATTAAATAATGATGCAAAGTGCTCAGGGACATGATGGATGCTCACAAATGAGAATTGTTTCCATAATAGGTACAGATGTGGACGGGCTTTGCATCCTTTAAGTTCCAGCAAGGATTTTGGAGGAGAGTCTAAAATTTAGGAATGTGACCCACCATCACAAACACCCTCCCCTCCAAACTCCCACCCCACTACCACACAGCTCTCTGACAGTCTCCTTCTACATCTTCTCCCCGCTGGTTATCAGGCTACTTCTAGGTGTCTTTAAGCCGTTCTTTTTTTTTTTTATTTCGGCATATTATGGGGGTACAGATTTTAAGGTTTTAATAAATGCCCTTTCCCCCTCCCCCCAACAAGTCTGAGTTTCCAGCATGACCATCCCCCAGATGGTGCACATTTCACTCATTATGTAGGTATATACCCGCCCCCCTTCCCCCTCCCACCTGCCCAATACCCTGTTACTGTAGTACCTATGTGTCCACTTAGGTGCTGCTCAGTTAATACCAGTTTTAAGCCGTTCTTTTAAATGTCAACTGCATTTTGCAGCTGGAGTAGAAGAAAGGTGTTGAGAGTGGGAACCAGGTGTTTCTGGTATTCCCCTTTGTGCTTTGTTGGGGCTCCTCTCCCAGCCTTGTGGTCATGTTGACAGACACCTGCAGTGGCGGTACAGAGTCCCAGCCCTGTGGAGTGGACGGGGCTGTTGGCGGCACTTCCCAGCTCACAGCCTCCTCCCTTTGCTCACGCATTCATGGGTACCCTGGACTGCCTCTCTCTTCTGAATGGAGCCCTCGTCAGCATCACCCAGCTCAGCCAGCCAGATACAGCTTCGGGAAGCCACTAAGCCATCAGTGAATATGCTTCAGGCACGTTCTGAGCCAGAGTCTTAGGGAGGAAACAAGGGCTCCAAAAGACTCCAGGGAACCGTCTCTGTTCCTCAAGCATTTGCATTCTAAAACCAACGCTGACTCACAAGCAAAGCACCAAGAACCTACAAGTTTGGGCAACACAAAGCACAGAGCATGAACAGGTCCATCCTTAATGCCATTTGTTTCATGTATCAAGCACTGTACTTTTTAAGCACCTGCTGTATGCTTAAAAAGTCACAGGCTCCCTCCAGCGAGAGCCCTCAGCCACACAGCATACACTGGGCGTGGTCTTTCGAGTCCTCTAGCCTCTTGCCACATGGTGAAGTGCAAGCCTCCGGCTCTAGGGCAACTGGACACAGAGGGCAGGTAGACTGGGTTTGCAGGAGGAACTACCAAGTCAGCACAGACAAGAACACAGACACTCCACTGCCAGCATGTGTCCATCCCAGTGCCACAGAGGCTGATGTGAGTGCCTCAGGGGTCCAGAAGGTCAGGGAGATGGAAGGGGTCCCAAAGGCAAAACAATCAGAGAGACCAGGCTGTGGGCTAGATTCCAAGGAATATGGCAACAGGGAGGCTCAGAGCTGGGAGTTCACCTGAGTCAGACCTTCAGGTGACTCGCACTCCACACTTGCCCTTGTTACTGGGCTTGCCTCCAGCTGAGCTTGGGCGGAAAAGGAGAACCCTGCCTCAGGCTGATCTGCCACATTCCTTCCCATTCTATGTTTTCAGGATTCACTCACTTTATGGGTTAAAAACCCCCTCATCTTCTTTCTCGTTGGTACAGCAAGGCAAAAAAATGCACGTCGGAGGACCTGCCTGGAAGGGGTCTGGGGGGTCTCGTGCCTTTCCGTGTAATTTTCAGCCTCTTGGCTGTCTCCCCGGCTGGACGTCAGACTCTAACACACCTGCTCAGACCTCACTGGGGCCCAAGAGCACAAGGGGTTTCCTCCCTCAAATTTCTTGGCTTCGGCTGACCCAGGAGCCCTTGTCTGTTCCAAGCATTGTAAGTGTCTTTTTGAAGTTTGGCGGTGGTGCTGGAGGTTAGAGCAATCTGGGATAATCTCAGTTCTGCCACTTTTTGGCCACGTGAATTTGGGCGAGTTCCTGAACCTCTTTCCAGTGTGACTCTTCCCTCACTGGTTCCCTCCCTTTCTTCTGGAGCCCTGCCTCCCGCTCCCCCACACACCCACAGAGGGGTTGTTTCTGCAGAGAAAATCACTTCTTTCCAACACAGGAAGATGGGGCCCCTCAGGGCCCACCGGGCTGCGGGCTGAGCAGCGCACGAGCTCTTGGCACTCGCCAGCACCGCGGGAAAGTCAAGAGCTCCTGGGAGCCGGCGCCAGCTCCGCCAGCTGTTTCCCCAGAAAAGCCGAGTCAAGCTCTGCCGTGCTCATGTGGCTCGTCCCCTAATCATGCCCCGGAGGCTGGCAAACAGCTTGTAAATGGTGAGAAGAACACATTCAACTCCACACGGAAAGTGATTCAATTACTCTCCCCCATTACTCTGGCTGTTCCTAAAAGGCTGAAATCAACCAGTTCCTGCTGTAGATTCATCTGCCCAGACATCCTACTGTCCCCGGGGATTCCTTGGCACGCTTCCAAATTAGGTGACTAAAACTCTTGTTTCGTCTCCCGTTTCTAAAGAGCCATGTCCTGTCTGGATGATAGTCAAAGGGAGAAGCAGTCCTCCATCCATTTCTTCCCCCGGACAGGTGAGGCATCAGTCGGCACGCACACAGCACCGCACCTCACCCTGTGCACAGGCTTCCGATGAATATTCATATCGCAAGTCCTGGCGTGACTCGTTTCCATCTGCCTGCAGCAGACAGGGTGCCAGTGTGGAGAGAGGCTGTGACAACGGGGCTTTGTTCACTAACAGGGGACCCCCTTCCAGGATTCGTACGCAAAGCACATCTCTTTGCACACACAACCGTCAAAACCCCCTCCCTCCCTCCTACTCTGTCCTTTCTGGAGAATCTATTTCTTTTTTTTTTTTTTTCTTTTATTTCATCATATTATGGAAGTACAAACATTGTTAGGGTTACAAATATTGCCCCTGCCCCCTCCCTCCCCC